>DWNE01000609.1:0-27257 GCA_018249875.1 Cecropterus toxeus | reverse complement strand
TGTATTTTGTCATCAGTACTTGCATTCTTGCGAGTGACGTCACGTTTGACATTCGTCTAGTTAGCGTGGTCGACTAGCACAAATCTTAAACCTCGTACCATCAGCGAAGACACCAATTTTAAACAATTAAGATATCGTTGGTTTTGTTATTTTTGCTTTATTTTGCTGGCTGATTAAATTTGAAAAATTACAATAAAATAATGTTTTTAATATTGCTGACTGTTTGCATTTTGCAGTAAATAAATAAGAAAAATAATTTTACTAACTGATAATCGCTAACGAGATAAAATTTAATAAGGCTGATAACCTACTAAAAGTTCCCATAAGTATATAAGTACACGTCTAACACACAATAATGAAGAAACAAAGAAACTCGCGTTTCTTAAACCACTAAGTAGCAAAAGTCCAATGTTTATTTCAGCAGTTTCGACAAATGGCCAGAGATTCCGGGCAAACCCCAGCGACCGCGGGCCGCCGCGACATTACTCAGCTTCGTGCTTCAACCGACTAATTGTGAGGTTTCCGGCAAATTGTTATTATGTAGCGAGGTGGTTCTTCACACTGACGTAGAAGAACGGGCGGGTTAGTGTTGCATTATGTTCGGAGGCTAATTTGGAGAGGCGGAGGTAAATGCGTGCTTCGTAGAGTCTTTAATCTATAGTAATAATAAAGCAAAGTTTGGTTAAACACGCTAATCTCAGGACGTACTGGTTTGATTTGAAAAAATCTTTTAGTGTTTAATAGTAAATTTATCGAGAAAAGATTTAGGCTATATAACATCACGCTATGACTAATGAGAGTGGAGCAGCAACGAAAAATGTTGCAAAAACGGGAAAATATTATTATTTTTGAGAGCTATCCTTGCGTACGCGGGTGAAACTGCGGGGCACAGCTAGTATAATATAAACGCGCTCAAACAGTAAAAACACATGTAGACATCGAACCGCTAGTTATTGCGTGAAATAGTAAAAAACAAATGTATACATCGAACCAATAGTTACTGTATGAAACAGTAAAAAACACATACATTTTCACAAACTTTCGCTTTATAATATTATTAAGATAAAGCCAATTAAAATAGCACGACTTGTTGGCACAGACTACAATTATATTATTGTAGAATGAGTAATAATACACTTTGAATACAGATTAAGTAACATTATTTATCTCATTTTGAATAGGCTCATAACCCAATAAAACACGGACGAATGGTCAGCACAGACTAAAATATTATATTCCAGAACAAATAATACGCACTGAATACAGATTAAGTTTCTAACATTATTTATGTTGTTACCCGACTGCGTTAGAAGGAGAGTAATGTTTTTCGAGCGTATGTATGTCTATATGTACATCTATTTTTTGGCTTTGGCAAAATGGCTGACAGATTGTCACATATGATATATCTTAAACTCTTCTTAGTTTTTTTAGAGTGACATAGGCCTTATAATTAAAAAAATATCGACTATAAATAGGGAAAAATGGCGGATGAGACTATTTTTTTTATCATAATTGAATTAATAGACTGAAGACAATCAATTGATTTTAATTACACGGGCTGTTGTTTGAATATTTTTAATACACTTGTATTTCTTAGTTACAATGCTTATTAATCTTAACATTTACTTTACCTTCCTTCACGTGTTTAAACCAAACTAACTCATAATTAACAAAAGGGAACACAATATGTGCTCATTTGTATTGTTCTGTCTAGTACGGTTGCTTATCCGCTGCGGTTTGTTGAACTCGTGTGAAGGCACGCTAAGCTGACAATCTTTGAGCCGTTGTTAAGGGTTACCAAAAATACGTACACATTTGGGACAAAATGTTAAAATATATCATTCTTTATTTATCCTATATACATTTTCTTTTTGAGGATTACTGTTTAGTCCTTGTCGATAAATGGCAAAAACGAGATGAGTGAGGTCACAATATTTACATAAGAATATCGCGATCACCATCTGCTTGGTACGGATTTAGGGTTCTTCATCTTTTAGGGTTCCCTTGGAGATTTTCAAGTTCAAAATCTTCATAAAAGTAGCCTCGCTTAAAAAACGAAGGAACATTGTAAGGTATTTTGTACTTAAAATTATAATTGACCTTGATATCCTAATATTTTCTAGTGTAATGTCATTCTAATGTTCGCGGGTTAGTATGAATACATTTCAATCACGCATAAGTATCGCTGCTATTGGTTTAATAAATGTATTTTTCTAACGTAAGAGAGTCTTGCGTTTCGGTGAAATGTGTGGTTGATGGCTCACTTTTTAGTCCTCGCGAGTAGCAACGCATCTGTCATCGACATAAGTTAGAACCCCTGTTCTATATGAAGTTGCTTAAACATGTCCATGGACGCCAATTACCACTTACCATCTGCTGTACCGTATATGTTCGTTTGCTACATCTGTCTGATAAAAAAATACGCTTGAGTTGTACCATAGAAAGAAATTAATCATATCACCGTAATAATTGCTCAGTTTACTAAAAATCAATTTATTAATCACAAAAATCTTATTAGTAGAACAAAATTCATTTATGAAATACCTGAGTTTACTATGAACTCAGCAAAAAAATAATCCCAAATCATTAACACAGACATAATCTAATTACGTTATTCTGATAGCAAAGTTCGATGACAAAATAAATCGTAAAAGGCAATAATTAAATTATATTACAACGTTGCGTTCCTGTGCGTTAGTGTGGAATGGCGCTAAACTTAGCATCTGACCCGCTTCCGAGTTCCAAGGTGTTTGTGTTGCCGAGCTTAATTTAAAAATCCTTTGAGAGTTGATTAAATTTTTAAGAAAGATCATTGTGATGAGGCGGCATTGTGAAATTTACGAGCAAGACGAACTCTGTAGCTATGGTGTCCTTATTAAAAATTTGTAAGGAATTTCCTCCTCACTTTTTATGACGGATTTGTTAGAGTTTCGTGTTGTCCTGTAACCTCGATCGGCATTATTGTTTACTGAGTTCTATTTACTGATATTGTTATTTTAACGGTTTATTTTAATATAAGTAAATATACTTTATTTTAATATAAGTGTTAAGATATTAAGTTTTTCAACATCAGAGTTATCACCACACACATTTCTGTCTGATGCAGTGTGATAGACGGCTGTCGTTTTCAGAGTGTTCGGGAGATATCCTTGTACCATGTGTTTGAAGTGAGTACTCAGGGCTAGCAACACATGTATAGGCCAAGATGGAACTCCAACACTATCCTGAGGTGATTACCTATCAATCTGCTAGATCGCAGTATTATGCAGTTGGCACTAATGACCGTTTTATAAAATGCATACTCGATATGCTTAAGTCAATCTTTAGATTAACATTTATAGTGTTTGTAGCTTCGAATTCTCAAAAATATTAGAATCTGTATTTTCGTTTTTATATATTTTACCACCTAAAGTATACAGACGAAAGACTTATCAGATTTATTGTATCTGGGGTTTTCGGGGGTATCTTGAATACCTCGGGGTATAAAACGAGATCGGTCCGGAGAAACGCCGTAAAATTTATGACAATCATAAGAAATGCGGAGTATTTGATGCGCAGTTATTCTATCGGCTACGATCGGTATAGCGCTCCGGTTCTTTACGGAGTTGGGGACTTATTATGTTTGTGCTGAATTACGGATATTATTTGTGTCGTCATTTTAAAAGTAAAATCATAAATGGCGAACTTAATCGATTCAAATGGCGAACTTAATCGGCTTAAATGGCGAACTTACCCGAAAGGAGTCTATCTGTTATGTTATAAATTGTAAGCAATATTATTTTGCATGATGGTGAACAGAAGTTGGGCCTTATACTGTTTAAATGCTGGGTGTGACTTTTATATCAGATTCAAAAGAATTTCACGGTTTGGTTTACAGATTTAAAAAAAAATAAGAAGAAGGCTTTTGCGCGGTATTTGATGATTTGATTACTGGCACATCGAATGCGTACATGTTGTAAAGGTTTTTAATGTAGATTATAATAAAGCTTCAAAATCATAAATACATTTCAGAGCAAAACAGAGAAACAACGACACGAACTAAAGAATAAGTATCTAAGAAAAGAAATAAAATACTACTACAACACAGTAAAATTCCTGAAGTGATTCCTTTACAATAAACTCGCATGAGTATTTGCCATCATTTCAAATAGAACTGTTACCGTGCTGACGATAAGGGCCGAAACATAACTAGTCTGTTCACCCCTAAACATACTAAAACAGAATGCTAAGTGAAATTTGACTCCGTTTTATAATTTTAAATTCCAATTACACTAAAACATTTCGGGTGAAGCAATAAAAACTTAATGAAACCCAGCATTCACGACTGTAACCTACGTAATAAAGGGCACCGGTCATATCACGAAATGGTCTTCCAATTTATTTTGTTGTGAACTTTTTACATATTTTAATCCCCTTATTTGCATACCCTAGAACGAGGGGCATCCTTTTAGGATTCCGTAGTGAAGTTAATATATTTAAGAAAATAAGGGAACACTTAGGAAATAAGCTGGTCTATGTTGGATAAAATATTTAAAATTTCATAAAATTGGAAAATTACTAAAGAGAAGGATATAGTTACTAAAATTGTAGTCACAAAAATCTACTCCAAAGATGTAGTTTTTTTGCAAGCCTTAATAAGTTTTGCATGGTAATACCAAGGTAATAGATACCATTACCGTGGTAATACTGAACGACTCAATCAAAGTTTCAAGATTTTTTATGAGATTTAAGCTATCTAGTATGTAGTTCACCTTATGGTATGTGGTCACTGCCGTAAACGAAAGAACTACACTGGTTCTACCTGGAGTACCACCCGTTCCACCACCTTGGTGATAGAACGAGTGTAGTAGTATAATAGTAGTAGATATAATTAGATTTCATCTGAAATCGATTTAAATTCCAATAACATCTACGTTCAGTAAAAACAAGCCCTCCTCGCGCTTCGCCGTTTTTCATTTTAACAAATGGAGTTTTTTATTAGGAAACTTCCTTTTCACTTCCAATATTTAAACGTCTCCGACTGCTCGCTTATTGAATTCTTTGTTCCAGTGTGTTATGGTCGTGCGTGCTTCTAGCTTTTAACATTTGCGACTCTTATGTCTTTGTTGTTTTGACCTACATCAGAGATATAGCAAAAGGAATCGACTTTAAATTCAGTTTTATGATTTTTAGGTTTTAAGCGTTTATGATTTTCACTAACCTATATATCGTATAGATGGTGCATGAATAAGTTGAGGTTAATGAAAATGTAAATTTAGTGTCGCTCATATGATACGCTTAAATGTGTGACACTCGGGTGTGGGGCACTCTGGTTTGGGACACTTGGGCGTGGCTTGATCGGGTGATGGAAACTCGGCTGTGGGACATTGAGGTGTGGGACTCTTGGTTGTTAGACACGCAGGTATGACATACTTGTATTTAAGACAATCAGGTGTGGGATAATCGGGTGAGGCACGTACAGGCAAACTAGGCGTTAGTTTTAAAGAAGAGTTAAATTCTCAGAAGACCTTTGATAGCTAGTAATAACATACTAATTGAAAGCCAACATTGAAGATTGATTGAAAATTTAATTTCCCTTAATAAATTTCAAATAATAAACATCAGTCTCACCGCAAAAACTTCGCTAATTACTTTAGTTCTTATTGACATTGCCGAGTTGGGGCAACACGATCCCAGTTTCTGCTGCTAGCTGTTTTATGCTTCTGCTTGATAATTTATGAGTTAAGGATTTAATTACAATTCTAACTTATTTAAATAGTTTTATCTTGTCTTACTAATATTTGCTCGACGGCGTCAGAAAGAGGGTAATGTTTTTCGAGTGTATGTATGTATGTATGTTTGTTTGTATGTATGTATGTACATATTTCCATTTCTTTGGCACGCGCTACAGCCCAAACAGCTTGACGGATTGTGACGTATGACATATCATTAGAATCATCTCAGTTTGCATCTTGACATAGGCTATCTTATATTTAAAAATGGCGCCTGGAAGAGGAAAAAGAGCGGGGAGGGACGATTTTTTTTACTATTACAACGGTATGTAATGTAACAAATGAAATAACGTAGCAAATGAAAGCTAGTAAATAGACGAATCTAAAAATATATATATATTGTGATACTTTTGCTTGAATAGTTTGACAAAAAGTCATATAATCGTTAAGTTAAACATATGTATATCATTATGAACCAGAATTCAATTTTAAGTCGGGTTTTTTGTTTTAATGTTTCATATGGATGATACTAGTTAACTCATATTATTAATAGGATTTTTTTGAGGATGTGTTCGTTACTGTTTTACACAAAAACTACTGGTCAGATTTCGCTGAAATTTTGTACACAGATTTTTTATGACTTGGATTAATAGTATTCTTTATATTATATTGTTTAGTATATGTTAATATATATATTGTTTATTATATACTGTAGGATATTTCAATAAATATTAGTGTCAGTTTACCATTTACATGCCTACCAAAAATTATCGCCATCACCCCGAGTTAACTGGCAGAGAATGCCATTAGGCATTAAGTTTACCCTTGTAACCCTTAGTTTAAGGTGTTTCAAAAAGTAAATAAATAAAATGTATGTTGTTATTATAATGAAGTCCTTAACGATGTATGTAACCATTCTCCCCTCATTAGAGCTTCGTGACACGCTGTTTACGTATCGTCTTAGAATGTGGAAATATTCAGAAAATACATTTTGCATAAATTACGCTTTAGATATTAAAACTTACAAGTAATAGTAACCAACGAATGTAACCGAAAATTAGTACCCTTCTAACACCTTTCTTCCGGAAATCAAAGTGTTTGCATAATATTCTTTTATGTGTCTGTGGCACCTATGACATAGAGAATATTAGTATAGGCAAGCTATGCACGTCGAAAACATCTTAAGGCATTATTATACTTAAACCTAGCACAGGAAAAACAAATGGTAATTAGACACATGGAGATTTTATCTTATGGCAATGACAGGCCACATTCCTAATAAAATAAGCCATCATCTTTGGAGTAAAGCTCGTCTTAACCTACGTCCAACAATCTGGACATGCCTTACTATAATGATTCCACATCTTTTATGTACAGTAAAATAATAATCTAAATAAATTGTCGAACGCCTTCTATACTTTTCTCATTCTTAGGGTGGCATTCACATCTGGAAGCGTATCATCGTCAATGGCTGCTGGCACCCGCCTTTCTCCTCCCCATTAAATGGTTTAAATGGTAAGACGTTTGAAAGATAGTCTGAACTTTATTATGTGGATAATGACAGTATACAGCATGTTTCTGTACTGTACATTGAGTGGTGGTAAGATACAATTTTGTTAAAAGCAGTTTTGAATTACGTTGGATTTGAAGCACAGGCACTGTTAGTAATTTAGATAATTCTCCACTATGTTGATCCTTTCTTTTGCTATCGAGGGGAACCTTTGAAAGAAAAATATGAGTGCATATTGCTGTGATAATAATAAAAGTTGTCGATCCCCCCTTTTCCACTATTTGCAGGCACCATTTTTAAAAAAATCATAGGTTTTGATATCATATGTCACAACCCGTCAAGCCGTTTGGGCTGTAGCGCGTCAGACAAATATACACACATACGCTCAAAAAACATTACCATCCTTCTGGCGCAGTCGAATAAAAACCAAATAATAAGGCTTCATAAGCCAGTCTATGATCTTAATATAATTGCAACCTAAATTTCCTACTTAACGCTTATATATTTTCCTATAATACGTTGATTCTCTTACCTCACTCAACATGCTTAGTATGGTGACCTCAATTGCAAAGTTAGCGCAATTCATAAGACTGAACGACGTTAGGAGTTTATGAGAGAATGCTTGAACGAATACGTGACAGCTTAGCTGTAATGAACAATGGATGATAATATGATTTTAACTGTATGTCTGGTTTTTAAGGTTCCGTAGCCAAATGGCAAAAACGGAACCCTTATAGATTCGTCATGTCTGTCTGTCCGTATGTCACAGCCATTTTACTCGGTTACTATTAAGACTACAGAGTCGAAACTAGGTAAGTAAGTGTATTCCGATAACCGCTTTCCGAATTGTGTACAAAAATAAAAAAAAAATATTAAGGGAGGGCTTCCCATACATGGAACGAAAACTCAAAATTTTTTTTTTCATCTTGCCTACACGTGTGGAGTGTCTATAGAAAGGTCTTCGTAATTCATACAAACACTATGAAAAATAAACTAATGTGGGTAGTTGGAAAGCTGTTCGACTTTATTTATTATTTTTATTTTTAAAACACAGCTATATTTTCTCTTTAAGATTTGTGAATAATAATGCTACGGAACTTTTCGCCTGCGAGTCCGACTCGCACTTGGCCAGTTTTAATAATATTGAAGTAGCAAGCATTTTTTACCACATTGAAGCAGCAAACGGACCTGCAACTCAACTGCCGCCCATGGACATCTGTAAGCAACTTTATAATTATAGAACAGGGGTTCTATCTGAATTCGATCTTGGATCTGTTGCTACTCGTGACTGAGATAATCACCACATATACGTATAAGTAAGCCGGCAACCACACGCGTCCAACGAAACGCAAAAACTGTTTCACGCTAGAAATAAGATGTCTGTTCACGTACCATTAATGTATAGGTTAACTGTCAAAATGAGAAGGGTTAAGGACGTAGTACATTTCAGTACCCTAATACAGTTCGATTCAATATGAAAAACTCTCTTCAACTTAGATCCTTATAATATATCTTTCCCTGTAAAGTGTGTAATTTTTCTAATCTATAATTTCTCTAATGCATAATCGCTAGCGCTCATAGACATCTCTAAGCAACTGCACAGTACGTGGGCTCCTATCTGAAGTCAATCGCAGATGCATTTTAAAGGTGGTAGAACTACTAGCAGTGTTATGTGGGGCTGTTAAGCTTTGGTGCTTCTGGTCTGAAGGGTCTGTTAAGGGACGTATATTTATCTGAGGAATTTCAACTTAATCTTCAGGGGTAGCAACTCATTTGTGGCTAACATCGGATAAGAGTCTGACATTGTATGGGTTGAATACAGATGTCCATGGGCGGCATTGGCCACTTACCAATAGGTGGACTGCATGCTCGTTTGATACTTCCATACTATAAAAGAAAAAAAAAAGAAAATAACAAAGGTTAATGCCGTAGCTAACTGAACTACGAAATATTCTGCATCTACAAATGCTCATACAGTCATACTCATAACAAAAGTTCATAGCATATAGCAGTCTTACTCGATGATATTCACTCATATGAAACTTGGAAGTTGCGGTTGATATTTCAAACTATTGCAACTCACGGTACAGTGACTGTGCTTCCGCGCAAAGTTTTTAAACAAACTCAACGGTGTATGCAAGATGGTTGCATATGGTTTACATTGCAACTCGCTATTTAAGTAGAAAGTTACGAGATGAATAGATTCTGTTATTACCTTAGTTAAATGTGTTAGATGATGATTTTTAATTACAGTCTCTGTTTATAATATTTTGGGTGTCATTTCGTGCTTGTATATAATCAGCAACAAAAATGTTATACTTATTAGGACACAAAAAAGTGCCAATTTAGATAACCGGGGAACTAACACCGCTTCCCCTTTTTCTAGCGTGAAGCAGTTCTTGCGTTTCGGTGGAAGGGTCTGGTTGCCGGCTCACTTATATATGAGGCGACCATCTTAGTCCACGGGACTAGCAATGCATCTGTGATCGACTTCAGATAGAACCTCAGTTCTATATGACGTTGCTCACACATGTCCATGGGCGGCAGAAGCCACTTACCAGCAGAAAGACTGCATGCTCGTTTGATACTTCATTCTTATAAAAAAAAAACCTGTTACAAAACCTTGTATTTAATAAGACACAATGAAAGTGCTTTCAAAAATGTAACATTTTTTTATCAGATTATAATACCAAACGAGCATTCAGTCCACCTGATGGTAAGTGGTGATTGCCAGCCATGGAAATCTGTTAGCAACGTCATATTAGGGTTTTCATAATAGGGGATCATAATAGTATTTCACCTGAAGTCAATAAAAGATGCGTTGCGGCTCCCCAGGATTAGGACGGTCGCCTTAAATATAAAAGTACTGAATTATTTAAACTTTAAATCTATTAACATTGTAGGAAAGGTAACGCATATTATTACGTCATTTATACATTGAGTCAATACATTAAGTCATTTATATCACTGACATGACAATCGACAGCCGATAAATAGATGGTGGACGGCAATGCCCTGGCGCCGGCTGACTTATTCCTCCGTCAACGTGACTTATAGCGGCCGGGAGGGAATCTGAAGATAAATATGGCCCTTGCCGCCCGACCGACCTATATCTTTATTTATGGCTGGATAGTTTTGTCTATGTCCAATGTTTTATATTTCCAGATATCCGGGTAGGGTGTGACCTTTTTTAAGGTCATACACGATTATTGATGTTTGTATTATACGACTGCTTGTCATGTATTGGAAAGAAAGATTTTTAAGAAAAAATCATAAGGAAAAAGAAGACATTGCAATAGAAGTAAAAAGTAACATATAAAACGAAACTACCAAACGTTCATGCATTCCATCTGATTGTAAACGACTACTCGTCGATGGACATTAGTAATGAACCCAAAAGAACTAATACGGAGTGCTTAAGTATGTTTTTATTACCGCACTGGAGGGTGTGGTAATAGAAACATATAGAATCCAGAATACAGTTGAGCGCTGTATTCTGGATTCTATATGTTTCTATTGTTGTTTTCACTGTTGTTGTAAGACAGAATTCGGTGTAGCGGTGATGCCTGTCAAAACAAAAGGAATGTATCTTCAAATTTGCCTATAATTTGAAGATACATTCCTTATATAAGATATATTCCATATTTGCAAAGTAGACAACTTTGCAAAATACAATTCATTGATATTGTCCTCTCAAATTCAATTGTCAATTACAATATTTTTATTTACACTAGTACTAGATCGGAACACGGCCTCAACTAAGAACATCCGGCAAGTAACTCAGCAGATTTGCCCCTTTTCTTCGGAATCATCTTTTTTGTTTCCACTTGTTCTTGATATAAAGAAATATGAGGTCTAGAATCTTGCCTTACTCTGTTTCATATATACCACCTATAGATCCAAGTTGTTACAGAGTATATTAATATAGCCAAAACTGTATTGACCCGACCGCCTAGTGCGGTTATAAATTATTACCTGGATTGGATGTGTCGCAAATTAGTTTCGAATTAATTCCATCGAAGTTGGTTAGGTTATTGCTTTGCACGATATCCACCCTGTCTGGGGGTAAGCAATATTGAAATATGAATGTCTAACTAGTAACATCGTTAAAAACATTAAAACATAAAACCTGACTGCTTAAAATGATTTTTTTATTCATAATGATACATATGTATTTCATTTAACGCTTATATGAGTTTTTGTCAAAATAGTCAAGTAAAAGTATTACAATATATATATATTTTTAGATATGTCTATTTACTAGCTTTCATTTGATACCCATATTGTTGTAATTGTAAAAAAAATCATCCCTACCCGAGGGGGCAGGGATGATTTTTTTACAACTACGCAATTTAGCGGCAAAAAGAGGCTTTTTCTTCTATTTTCAGACGCCATTTTTTTTAAATTATATAGCCTAAGATGTTACTATGCAAACTGAGACGATTTTGATGATATGTCATACGTCATGATCCATCAAGCCGTTTCGGCTGTAGCGCGTGCCAAAGAAATTGACAGACATACGTAAAAAGCGATAAAACTATTTGAAATTCTGACTCATAATGGTTTTAATAATGCTTTCTACACTTAGAGCCCCTAGGATTTTTCCAGTATTGTAAGTGCTAAAGAAGAATACACAATCATGTTGACCCTGAATAGATGCTCAATTCCGTTATTCAAATATTCGTCTGGGCGGAAATTGAACCCAAAACCCTGTGTGTGTGAAACCGGTATGATTACCGCTCCGCTACGCGGTTCGTCATCTCATATACGGATAGCCATTATGTCCTGGGTTTAAACTTGCAGTTACTTCCAATTTGTGTGGGTGTAAGAAATTTTCTCTCGTTTGGGCCGTGACTGAAAATATTGCAAAGAGAACCATAGTTTTCTTTGCAATATTTTTCCGTCACAGTATTTCCGTTGCGGTTATAATCAAATCAAATAAGTATAATGTATAGATATTCATTTGGACATCGCATTCACTCACTTCTCACTATGAGAGGAGAACTTTACTAGCAGTGGGCTAATGATGATTTTGTAACAAATTATAAAGAATAAGACGGGAAAACAAATAAAAATGAACGCGCAGAAAGACAGATTACTTTTAATGAATGAGATTAATATAAAAGTAGAATAATAGGCCATTTCTTTGCATTGTTTTTAATTCGCTTTTAAAGTACCAAACCCTAATTTATTTAAAACTTTTACAATTTAGACTCGGATGATTACTCTTGTTCCTCGAATTTAGCATTTCTTACGAAAGTCGGACAATAAAAAAAGTAAGACCAGATGGTCTCACTTAGGGCTGTCCCCTTGGTAGTTATTAACTTTTAATGTCGCCAGATTTATAAGAGTCCTAAGTGGCTGAAATGTAAGGTTCTAATACAAAACAATGAACATTTGAACTTAGAATCATAAAAAATAATAAAGAAAATATTTGAAAAAATCTAGATCTCGGCAAAAGTAGTGCTATGCCCAAATATTGCTTAGAATTATCCAAGTGAACCAATAGGTACAAATAATCATCGAAAATGCACATAGGAATATTACATATAAATATCTGAATGATGTTAGGGGTCAAACTTTATGTTATTTTTTAATAATATGCATTCTATGGAAATTCACGTCGAACTGACTTTTAGACAATTAAACTAAAATATTTTGTAAAAATAATTTAATCTAAAACACACCTCGTCATCTCTTTCCTCTAAAATTCAAGTGACATCCCTATCAGAAAACTAGGGAGAAAATTATTACAGTAAAACATTAATCTATTTGCTAAGGATCTTTATTCAAATTTTGAAGAGAACCGCAGGGCATATCTTTTTGCTCCAAATCTCTTTTCAATTCTTATATTTTAAGTATTTTTCAGCGCTATCGTAACATCGCTTGTAATGGTAATGGTCATTATGACGGTAAAACTTAAATTTCTATTAAAAAGGGCCGAATGTTACTTAGTTCATTTGTGACGTCACCTATATGAAAAGTGTTTTTAAGTGAATCAGTGGTATTTTATTATTATTTAACATCGGATAATTATAAAGCAGGTTTTCATTATCCGGTATTAATTTCATCCATTATCGTCCGATCGTATCAGTATCTATTTATATTTGCGGCAGAATTAGTTAAGTTAATCGTCACTTAACTTTCTGCTACATAATTATGAAATTTGCCAATTATCATAATAATAATAAAATAGTACATAATAATTTTTCGAACTCTATAATACAGGTGTCAGAATATTTTTCACCAGCCTGTTATAAAATGGCTTGAATAAATATTAAAATATCCAGTTAATTAAATTACATATTCAAATAGAATTAATATAGAAAACTAGTAATTGATACTAAAAACGCTGGTTCATATCAGCACAACGATCTAATTTGTCCGACCACTTAAGAATTAAGGGAATAATCTGCGCCCTGAAGGATCATTTATCTCGATCCAGACGCGAATTTCAAGCGGCAGGGGAATGACACTCATCCTCGAGGACGAATAAAAAGTGTCCTATTAGCGATTATATTAATGTATGTGCATATTTTAAGAGTAAAACGTATTCGGCAGGTTTTTGCGTTCTCTTTAGACAGGGGATTGATATATTTTGAGAGCGAACTTGTATTTGGCAGACAAATTGCGTCCGTGTTCAGACAGAAAGAGAATGTTAGCAGTTATATTAGCTTAGTTATATAGCTATATATTTTTTAAAATATTGAATGACATTGATAAATAATGAATAAAAATACTTTTAATAGTTTTATGAAATAAGGGTATTATACAAGATATAATGTTAGATAAGGTTAACGGTAAATGTTTTTTAACGTTATGTTTCAATAATATGTCTTAGAATAGGTATATGTTTTAAATATAGTAGTAGTTCGACCGGGGAGGTACCACCGCCACACCTACTTTCAGTGTGAAGCAGTTCTTGCGTTTCGTTGAAAGGGTGTGGTTGCCGGCTCACATATATATGAGGCAGCCATCTTAGTCCTCGCGAGTAGCAACGCATCTGTGATCGACTTCGGATAGAACCCTTGTTCTATAGGAAGTTATTAAAAACGTCATGTATGTGTGGCAGTAACCACTTACCATCAGGTTGGCTGCATGCTCATTTGCTACTTCATTAACTGGAAACTTATGCAATATTTCGTTTAGTCTGTTATATTACTAGCTTATTTGCGCGGTTCTACCCGCCTTGATCTCGTATTCCGCAGAAATTTGTGTCATGTGTTAATCTAGGTCTTACCATACCAGTGCAGCACTTCTGCGAAATTAGTTTGTGCCTGAAAGAATAAGAAACATTCATACATCCTCACATACATTTGTCCCTATAAGTATGATGAGACATATAGTGTTTATAAAATTTGCAAATAAACACTAGTAACATTGTTAAAAACATTAAAATAAAACCCCGACTACTTAAAACTAAATTTTTGCTCATAATAATATATTTAATTTAACGCTTATATGAGTTTTCGTCAGAAGAGTCCAGTAAAAGTATCATAATATATATATTTTAAGATTGGTATATTTACTAGCTTTCATTTGATACCCATAATGTCGTAATAGTTAAATTAGAAAATTAGAAAAAAGAAATAGACATACCTACATACATAACAAACAATATTTAAAACAAACATACATACATACTTCTGACGCAGTCGGGTAAAAATCATCACGGCCGTTACTTTACACTATTAAAATATTAAAAAAAATTTGACTTACCTGAAACGAAAATATAACGGTCATGACCCTTACACCGAAAGCTTTCCATCAGCACAAAAAGACAATACCAGCCGCGTTTTATAAGCTCAAAGCTCTTTTCAAGGGTTTACTCGAAATTAGGCACGATGGTTTTTGTACCTAGTGCTTCAAATATTAATGAGGTAAATTACTTTTGTTGAATGTAAAAATATGAACTAAATTTAATTATTAATAGTATGTAACCAAACGTACTGTCTTATTTACGATTTGGCAATGAAAACTGTAATAATATAGATTCCCGGTTCAAGAACAACTAACTTTATTCTAATTAATTAATAATAATCAATAAAACTAGCCAAATGCATCTAATGCTGAATTGTCACTGCCACCCATGGACATCTATAATCAACTCTATTATCACTTCTGAAGACTAAGATGGTCGCATTATATTAAAGTAAAGAATAACTCATAAAGTGCTTCACGATAGCTATAATGCTGGTACTTCCCCGATGGAACTGACTCCACCAACTTACGAATGTCTTTAATTACCTTTTTACCAAAAACTTCTAGATTTGGCTACAAAGCGGAAATTAATTTAAAAGATTATTTATTGATTGGCGATGCAATAATTGTACTATGTGTTCACATACATTTGACAGTATTTAAATAATTATATGGTGTCAAAATGTATGTAAAACCTTTTAACAACGTAATGACACACTCTCAGGCGCTGAAGTTTTAAGATACAAGTAATAATTGATATATACCACGCATATAATTTTAAAAATCATTGATAACACCTGAAGATGATACTTATAAAACTTTACCAAGTCCGTTATTCATTCCTCTTCAAATTTATTACATTAAAACACAGTCCCGATTTGCTATAACCACGTCGCGCTAAAATATTTTAAAAATTTACATCTAAATAAAAACTATAACTACATCTCGAAAGTTAAAATCCCTGTAGCGTTGCGAATAAAAATAAAAGGCCACGTCGACGTGGCCCTTTTGCCAAACCTCCCAAAGAGCACAAAAAACCAAGAACGGCGCAGAGTAAACAACGCTCGGAGCAGTGCTAGTTGGAATTTAAATCCGTTGGTTCTTTTACTGTATACACTATTTTTTATGTCTACCTAATAGTACGACTGACAGGAAACCAAAACCACAGCGATAGGAATGAAATGTCTCTTTTATATGAAGTTTCGTATACGGCGCTTTATCGATGAAGAACTACTTATGTATGTGCTAGGGCTCTACAATTTAGCCGTTTAAGCCAGCTAAGAAAGTAGCTATGTTAATTAGCTAATTAACCTAGCTTAGGCTTAGGCTTAGGTAATTTAACCGGTTAACTAAACTAGCTTAGCTTATTAACTAGCGGCTTAACCGGCTAATCTAGCTTAGTTCAGCAAACCAGAAAATAAATAAATAAAGAAAATCTAAAACAACAAATAATTGACATTTTTAATGATAAAAAATGGTTTAAAATTTGTTGAAAAACTTGTTATGTTTAAATTGGGTGGCTAGGTCATACTGCTACGGGATAGATGAATTGCTGGCAAGACCACATCTTCTTGCTAGTGACTAATGGGCAATGTGTGTTTTCAAGCAACCAAATGCATACAATAGACATGGTTTGGCGCTATCCACTAAGGCCATAAGCAAAATATGATCAGCTAAATCTGGAAGCGCGCTAGAAATGTAGCCACAGGCTACAACTCTTGCTTAAGTTTATAAATATTTAATTTAGTAGCTACTGGCGTCCAGAGTCATCTCCGATGAATCTTATTCTTTTGTAGGTGGTAGAACCAGTGTAGTTCTACGCCACACCTATTTCTAGCGTCAAGCAGTGCTTGCGTTTCGTTGGAAGGGTGTGGTTGCCGGCTCACTTGTATATGAGGCGACCATCTTAGTCCTACTCCCGAGGACTACGCATCTGTGATCGACTTCAGATAGAACCCTTGTACTATATGAAGCTGCTTACAGATGTCCATGGGCGGCAGTGGTTACTTAGCATCAGGTGGACTGCATGCTCGTTTGCTACTTCAATTTGATAAAAAAAAATCTTAGATATAATTAAGTTGCTATCTGTAATGACGAAGCTGGATTTACCCTATACTAACCTGTCCCTTTAACTTTAAACCAGTATACAGGTGTGTTACTATTATATGGAACTAGTAACATCGTTAAAAACATTAAAGCAAAAAAACGCTGCTTAAAACGAAATTTTTGTTCATAATGATAATTGTTTAATTTAACGCACATATGAGTTTTTGTCAGAATTGTCAAGTAAAAGTAAGATAATATATGTATATCATTCTAGATTAGTATATTTCGTACTTTCATTTGCTGTAATAGTAAAAAATCCCCCATTTCCCCCATTTTCCTCTAATCCCTGGTGCTATTTTTAACAATTATATTGCCTATGTCACTCTGCAAACTAAGACGATTCTAATGATATGTCACACGTCACAATCCGTTTGGGCTATTGCGCGTGCCAAAAAAATGGACTTACATACAAACAAACATACATACGCTCGAAAAATGTGACGGTGCTACTTCCGAAATCGAACAAGAAATGATTTTTCCACTATTCATTTGACAACTCGCGTAAAGCGATCATTATACTAATATGACACGCAGAGCGCTCCGAGTTCTAAATGATGTATTTCGATTTTTGTTCTGATTCAAAGTGTTCGTGTATTTGTCTTTATATGTCCATAGACCACTACACAGGAAAAGGCTGTGGGAATTAGTGCATAAAACGTTGCCAATAATTTAAGTGTAACAGAAAATTATATACTTTTATTATATATTTTAACAACCCACATGGAGGAGCAGTCACCATACCGGTCTGACACGCAGTGGGTTCCGGGTTCGATCCCCGACAGAAATCTGATTGATGAATTTAGAATTCTGTTCTGAGACTGGCTGTATGTGTTTTCGTCTGTGTGTGTCCGTAGCATCCACGATTTAGGAAAAACCCTAGTGTGAGTCTATGAGTGTAGAAAGCATTATATATATTAAATATAACCTAATAAAATCTTTTGTATCACATATTCATATGTTATTATATTCACCCGCAAGTCTAACTCAAGTACAACAGGTACAGTGAATCAACTCCAGACTTTACTAATTAGTTTTGTAATTAGTTAAGTGGTATATTGCTGTGTTTGAATAGCTCTGACTGGGGTTAGGTTACCATTAAGTATTAACTAAGATTACGGTCTCATAGTTCAGTTGCGCAAATGTACCTTTTGTAATTAATATGTTGGTGAATAATAAAACATTATGTTACAATTATTATTATTGACGACTCGCGTAGCCAAGCGGTTACCATACCGATCTAACGCGTAGTGGGTCCCTGGTTCGATCCCCGGCCAGACAGGCACCTGAATCTAAACTCATCAAGTTTAGATTTCTGTTCTGGGTCTGGGTGTTTTATGTATTTGTCTTTGTGTGTCATGTCACCCACGATACAGGAGAAAATCCTAGTGTGGGGCTACGAGTGTAGAAAGCGTCGTCGTCTTTTTTATTGGTTGCGTTACTTATATAAAATGTCTATTGTCACGATTTTAAAATCATATGTGATATTTTTACCCAACTGCATCCAAATGTTTTTCGAACGAACGTCTGTTTTTATGTAAGTATATATATTCATTTCAAAAATACAGTCATAATGGCTGGACAGCCATTTTGACTGTAGTGCGTTCCAAAGAAATGAACATAGTAATATACTTACATACAGATTGACAATGGGGTAAAAAAAGTTCTACAACTTTATCCGTTCTTATACCGAGAAAGTTAACCGCAATCATAATAACCTAACTAAATCTGAAGTGTCTTTAATGTAAATATTGACATTTCTTACATTAATCTTGAGTATCTCTCCCAAACTACATTACATTCAGGAAATCATTAAATATTCAATATCCCTTGACCTGCTTAAGCCTCCAGAACAGGGTTTAGAGTGGCGAAGGGTTAAGTTTTACAATTCAAATCCTGAAATATTCCCGCGCACTTTTACGATGCGATCGCTACAGCACGGGATAAGGGTTAAGTGAGCCTCTGTAAATATTTTTCCAGGATGTAAATCACGTCGACAAACTACTTTGCAAGAGATTTATTTTCTATAGAAGTTACCGTTTGAGGTCTTGACCTAGTTTAAACGATTTCAGTAGCAAACGAGCATGTGGACTACTTGCTCGTTTGCTACTGAAATCTGAAGCCTGATCGTAAGTGGTTACTGCCGCCTATGGACATCTGTAAGCAACTTAATATAGAATAAGGATTCTATCTGAAGTCGATTGTATATGTGAAGCTACACCTGGGGACGAAGATGGTCGCCTCATCTATAACAGAGCCGGAATGCAAACCCTTCCACCGAAACGCAACTTCTTCACGCTGGAAATAGGTGCGGCGGTGGTATCTCCCGTGTCGAACTACGTTGGTTCTACCACCTGGCAAGGAACCTGGTAATGTTCATGCTTATATTATATTTTCATACTGTACTGGTATGTTGAATAAAATTCTTAGGTTCGTGTTTCAAAGTTAGGTTCGTATACAAGATAAGCCGATCTTTGTTATCCCTGAACGAGAGTAGTAGGGAATTTCGTAAATTGTGTATTTTAAATTTACGTAGATATAATTTAAACGCTTAGAAAGCAACTTAACCTTAAAAGCTATAGACCTAGTTGTATCTATATGCAAACTGGCATACGTTCGAGTAACTATGTGGCATAAATGTTTTGACAGATAGAATAGATTTTATAGGGGTATAATATTTATTTGGCACTAAATTGCTTGTTGTATGTATTGAATTGTTGTTTAAGTGTTGTATTTATTTTTGGCAAATCAAAAATATTATCCAAATAGTATGTCTACAAATGTACCTACCGTACTTTTGTAATTTTTACGGCCTGTCGAATTATCTGTACCCACGAAATCTTTTCGTAACAGCTGAGCCTGCCCTAAATCAGAGACGAAAATAGTGTCTCGTTTATTGATTCGGCCTGCCCTGAAGCACGTGGATGGAGGGGCCGCGTCATTATGCAAATGCGTGGCTTGCCCTGCGCCCTCACACGCATCTGCCTTCACTGATTAAATAGAAATGGCAAGTCAGCTGGGATTATGTTCTATCTCCAGCTATATTGCAACTATAGTCTGCTACACAAAAATTGTGCCTAAAATGCTTCTTATTACCGCTTTATAACAGCGGTTTAAAGCTCGATTGATCTTGTGTAAAGTAAAACTTTAGTGTGACAGTATATTTAAATCTTTAATAGGATGAAAATACTTATGTTTGACTTTACGTACTTTTATGATCTTGGTCAAATGACTAGGTGATAAAAGGTAAAGATAAGATTCAATGATCAAAAGAACAACCAATAAGGGAAAATAGACTTGGTTCTTTTGAAGCCCACGTCTGAATACGCAACTGTTTCCGATAGGCGGACTGCTACTTTAGTGTAAAAAGGCGACAAGACTTAGGTTAAATTATATTTGTTGTATAAGTTTCACTCCGCAAGTCAACTTTGGTAGGCAACAGAGCAATAAAGAGATTCCAATAAACCCATACAATCTGAACAACAATTATAAAAATCGTCATGCGCATATGTTAAAATTATTATAAGTTTGCATAGGTCTCTGTAAAATATTATTCCAAGTAGCCAGCGAGCATCTGGTGAGTCTGAGGCGAGCATAGTGCTAAATGCGATCTGAAATATTGCACCCGCTGACGGATTCAGGCAAACACCTGGGGTATGACTTATGCAATTTTACATCTCAGAATTCTGTGCAATGCTTCAAATTTGCATTGCATTTTATGCAATAGATACTATGAATACTAGGTTCACATTTAAATCTAGCTGGATTCAATTTTATAAATTGGTATTGAATACAAGACGATTTGCGTATCATGAATATGAGCTCACTTAAAAATGCAGATTAATAATTTATATGTACATATTTTGGGTCTGAATGTACACTGAAAACTAACGTATACTTAAAGAAGGCTGCAGAGGACAGAAACTAAGAGGAATGCAGAAACATTTAATGGGATTATATAATTGTTACATGCAAATTCCTGTAACTGCATTCCTAGAGCATCCTTCACCACATTGCCCCAGTGCGAAGTAACATTTCACACTAACAAACAATACTCGAAAGTACCAGGCGAACAAAAATGTAAAGTAGTGGACGATTACTGAAGCACTTACGAGTGAATAATTTGAACGTGGAACAAGAAGAATTTTCTCCGCCGGGATATAATAATCCGCTTTGCGGGATATTAAAAAGCTTGGAGTTACATAATGTGCCTACACAGTTTTAACCGCAAATCTGCTCGAGTCCGGTTATACCCGGAATTTGTGTTATTCTAGAGAATTAATATGGTTCAGATTCGCAGCTTGTTTGTATTTGCAGAACAGCGCAGATGCTAGTCGCTGGAATATATTAAATCCAGTAAAATAAACTTTAAACTATTAAAAAGGTTTCTATTATAATAAGAAAAAATAAAGCTGAGTGCGATGTTAGCTAACTATACATATAACTCTCTCAAGAGGTATGTTCAATAAAGGTATAAAGACAACAGATCATTGATAACAGCCGAGACGGACGGTATAACATGTCATTCGAAGCTAAAAGTACTACCGTTCAAGTTACACAAGTCGTGGGCCAATACGCATCGTTGTTTCTTTATAACATTGTAGTATCAAGCGAGCGTACAGTCCATTTGCCGGTAAGTGGCCGCAGCCGTTTATACGCATCCGTAATCATATCCAGATAGTTCAGAATCTTACCCCTGAGTAGCAACGCATCTGTGTCCAACCTCACGACCAAGTTATAACGCCACAAATAAGTAAGATTTTAGATTTTAAACATGATGTTTTAGGCAGTTATTAGGCAGAAACGGTGCAACCACAGAAACCGTTGCATAGCTGAAAAAAATCTACAGAGAATTTCCAAAATACGATAAAAACGTATTGCTAAGAATAAGTGGATTATACAACCCATTTAGATGGAGAAAATTTAAGATTGCAAAAAACCGACAAGTACCAACCGAACATGAGCGTTAAATAGTGTCGGATTACTGGAGCACTTACGTGAATAAATTCGAATGTTGAAACAAGATGAATTTTCTTTGCCGAGATATTTAATCCGCTTAGTGGAAATATAAAAAGGTCGGACTGTGTATACAGTTTAAACCGCACATCCACTCCTCTCTAGATAATAATTTGACCTTCCTTAACCACAGAGGTCGGAAGGTATATAGAAATGAAATTTGAATGAAACATCATGTTACATACAGCTAGATGTTAAGCTGTAATTACATTAACTTATATATAAAACTTAAATCTAATTAAAAGATCTAATTTAAAAGATTATTTTATGTTCTAAAGATTAAAAGAAAACCGCTGAAAAATACCGGCTTATTTATTGAGAGTATGGAGCTAAAGGGACGGGATATCTGCATTAAAAATACTATGTGTTTTTTATTTTTTATTTTTAGTGTTCGTTTTTAAAGCTATTGAAGACAGTCCGAGATTGAACCCTGAAACAGAAGAATGGACAACGGAGGCTTAGTAATTGGGACATGTGTTTGGCTTTTTGGGTACGGAGCCCTAAAAACTTACTGAGTTTTTTTAAAATTGAAGTAGAGATGTAATCATTCAATGCTAAGTGGCAACAAACTTAAAATAAATTAGAGTCCTACTTGTCATATTATCTGTATTTACATCTGGAGGTATCACTCGATAAGGCTCCGTGGAAGTGTCTCTGCACTTTTCATTCAAACAAGAATACGGGAGCAATAAATATTAGTATCATATAATTTTAAGTGATGATAAATATCACATAACATTGCGCACAGTGGTCACCAAGCCGGTCTTGTAAGCAAAAAGATTTGGGTTCGACTGTAGATTTTTAACCATTTTGGAATTTTATTCTGGATTTGGTTAATGCTCATTTATATGTGTGCTCATGTCACTGGACATACGTAGTAATACAAATTTAAAGAACATTATAAACTTTAACTTGTATCTCTCTAGACTAAGGAAACACAGTGTAGTAGACGGACCGATGGGAAACACGCAATTCGAAGGATTCCGTTTATATAATTTTAACCCTAATAAATTGCGCGGGGACCGAACCACGAGCTGTCAGGTGACAACAAAACTCGTTATCAAAATGTAGGTCATTTAATTTTTCATTAAAATATCTTTCGAAATTTCTCCGTCAAATTCTGTCCCCTCTGAGGGACCAGAAGCGATTACCCTCCTCTAATGAGCGATAAATATTTATCGAGGTTCCCGACGTTGCCGCAATATTTTTATTTACATATTTATGTGTTTACCTGTACGTTTTTGTTCTGTCGGGTTTAGAATTAAAATTGTCAAGCTTGTC
Source organism: Cecropterus toxeus (assembly GCA_018249875.1). Lineage (NCBI taxonomy): Eukaryota > Metazoa > Arthropoda > Insecta > Lepidoptera > Hesperiidae > Cecropterus > Cecropterus toxeus. The sequence continues at coordinate 3,935 of DWNE01000609.1, read as the reverse complement.
ACGTGCCATTCTTTATTTCACAAATGCGGATTTGATAAGCTTGATTAAGAATGCTTAAGACCATTTGGGGGTAGTAAAATCTATGCCCGATTGTAGCATACTAACGTAACAAGCTACATTAAGTTAAAGTTGTATGTATGTGTGTAATAAAAAAAACACGCTTTTTACAATCATAGCCCCACACTAGGATTTTCTCCTGTGTCGTGGGTGCCATGGACACACAAACACGAATAGACAAACACCCAGACCCAGACCAGAAATCTAAACTCATCATCTATATTTCTGTCTGGCCAGAAATCGAACCTGGGACCAACTGCGCGTCAGACAGGTATGATGACTGCTTGGCCACGCGGGTCGTCAAATAATGGAGATATCGTGTTACCTTTTGCTGCCTGAGGTCATCTAGTTTCCTATGCGTATGTGTGTATGTGTATTTGTTACTATTTCACGCAAAACTACTGGTCGGATTTCGCTGAATTTTGGCGCACAGATAATGTATGACTTGGATTAACACCTGGGGTACTTATTACTGTAGTTAACGTGACTGAAGCGAGCAGAGCTGGGATTAATCTAGTCCTGCATAAAATTAAGTAACTTTTTGATGATTTGGTAGAATTCCAAAGTATAATAAAGAGCCATTCACATACTTTTTGAAACCGTCCATTGATCGGATTAGTATAAAAGAGGTTATACGAAGTGCCTAAATTTGTGTCATCGTGAGAATTTAAAATATGAAATTAAAAGACAAAATCAACGAAACAAAAGCAAAGAACAACTTCCTGAGTAACATCCACAGCCGGAGACCAAAACGTTCACTCTTAACTTTCATTAAGAGAAGCCTAGCATAGGCTAACTGGTAGACTTCTAAAGACTAACGAATAGATTTTTTATCAGTTTAAAATAGTAAACGAGCATGAAGTCTACCTGATGGTAAGCGGTTACTGCATGAACCATGAACGTCTTTAAGCAACTTTCTATAGAGGTTTTCAAAATAATAGTCGCCTAAGAAAGTGATCCGGCAACCACACCCTTCCACCGAAACACAAGATCTGCTTCACACTAGAAATAAGTGTGACGGTGGTAAGTTCGAACTATAGTGGTTCTACCATCTCTTAAATATATAATTCAATACAGAGAAGTAATAATGAAAGTATTTAATTTTGTCAATCTCCAAATCGTATGTGAATACTTTGTCCAATTAAATTACATGTTAAATAAAAACAGCGCTCCATTTACACTTGATTCGTAATGAGGCAGTTTTCCATTCACAGTGAAATCACCAAGTTAATTCAGCTCAAACTTAATTAGCAACTCGCGTCAAAGCTATAGCTAATTGAACGTAATTAATCATATTTGACTTACAGAGATTGTCCTACGCGCTTATACCTTAACTTCTAAATACATTTAATTATGTGAGAAACAATTTCATACGAACAGTTTTTATTAAAATTAATATTTAATATCAATTCGTTTTTTTATATATTTGTATAAGATTGAATTAGGAAATTAGCATGTAGTTCACCTGCTAGTAAGGGATTACTGCCGCCCATGGACATGTGTAAGCAACTTCATATAGAACAGGAGTTATATCTAAACTCAATACCAGATGTATTGTTACTCCTGAGAACTAAGATGGTAGCCTCATATACAAGTGAGCCGGCAAGCATGGTAATTACATGTTGTTAGAAGACTTCTCGACATAGGGCTCATCACAACCTCTTCAACATTGCTATCTGGCACATCACACCATCGACATTTTACTCGCTAAGTTACTTCACAAAAAGCTTCTCATTTTCAAGGCTTGCAGGGAATTAAGTAATTCTTAGCGGCAAGGCGCGGTCAGCGAGCGTAAAATTAAAGAGCATGCAGCGAAGCCGAGCCGCATACTAACCGTATTGTTAGCGCTGATGTGAGTTCATTGTAAATAAGGTGGCGAAATAAAACTTAAACTAAATTGCTTGCGTATTTCAACAATAGTTATAGACTTTTCTTTTTACCCGAAAGCGTCAGAACAAGGGTATTGTTTTTCAAGATATGCATGGATGTTTGTTTGTATGTAAGTCCATTTATTTTTTGGAATGTAGTCCAAACTTATTGCATTAATGTCACTACCAACATCTATGAATCTATGAATCTACCAAAATCTAAAGAATGCAAAAAGCTAAGACTCAAATTAAAAATAAATATGAGGTGAGGTTGGGTGCCGTCGCTGGATATTGTACGGTGTAAGTTCGTTTAATTAAATTTCACGTTTGCCGACGCCTAAACAAAGTTGCCCTGATATGGTTGAAAATAATCTCGCTGCTCCTATTCGGTTCAGCTCTTAAACTAATCTGCTTGATTTAGGCGATACGGTTTGGTGTAAAGCGAAAGTTAGCAGTATTGTGTTTGAAAATTAGCTTCCAGTATAATTTGATATTGACATACAAAGCCTCCGATTTAAGCCTAGATTTAAAATATATGTATTTTGTTATTAGATTGAAGTAGCAAACGAGCAAGCAATCCACTCGATGATAAGTAAGTGCCGCCCATACATCTGTAAGCAACATAAAATAGAACAAGGGTTCTATCTAAAGTCAATCATAGTCGCGTTGCCAATCGAGGTCTGGGATAGTCGGCTCGTATATAAATGAGTCGGTAACCACACCTTTCCAACGAAGCGCCAGAACTGTTTCACGCAAGTAATATCAGTGGTGGTGGTAACTTTCCGGTTGAATTACTGTGCTTCTACCACCAGTCAAATTATTTAGCGTGTTTGTTGTGTTGCATTAAAACAAGGCATGAAATAAAGTATCGTACAACCTTAGTCAATGTAACATTAAGTGATGGCTACTTTCCCTGGACATTTGTGATCAACCCCAAATAATAACAAAATTCCAATCAAAGTTGGCTATACAGGCCACGCCTACGGCTGATTATGACCATAGTGAACGGTAGTTGCATAGACTATCATGGCGTAGCTTAAGCTAGTAAACAGTTGCTTGAGACACTCGCTTTGGCTTCTAATTTGTTATTTGAGCCGCCTACCAGCGGTAGCCGGTCAATGGTCCATAATACTCTATTTATTCACGTTCTTCGCGTTCGCGTACTTCTTACGTCATTATCTTCCAGTTTTTAAGCGATAGATTTATTGAGAGATCTTCCTAAAGAGCAACAGAAAATTCTTGAATAAGTGTCTCTGGCATTCACTTCAAATTCTCGTTTGATTTGAAAGCACTTGACTACCATTGATAATTTAGCGTAAAGATTGTTTAAATATAGCATTTACTCGTATATCTAAGTCAAAGATTAATCAACCTAAATCATTCAAAATGCGTAACGTAAATATATAATAAAATGTGAAATGTTACAACAAAAACTCAGAGGACTTAATAACCGTTGGAGCGTTACCCGAGGTCCACGGTCCCATGGGTCGGACCCTCATTGAAACACAAACAAATGAGACAAAAATGAAACACTTTAATATGGGCCGCTTTTGTAAATTTTAACGAGACTCAAAGGTTCCCGTTTTGCGTTGCTTGAACAAATATCGGGTAGAATAATTTTATTCTGCTACTCTTAATACCTTATTCAAAATGATTGTAGGTACACGTTCTATTACACAAACATACCTATACTAATATTGTAAATCACTAGTTTGTTTGGTTGCACGCGCTAATCTCAGCAACTACTGGTTCGGATTGAAAAAATATTTTTGTGATGAATGGTAAATTTATCGTGGAAGGCTTTAGGTTATATAACATCACGCTATTTTTGTTTGTTTTTAATATATAGTTCTCTAATAAACGCGGGTAAAACTGTGTGGCACAGCTAGTCTTGAATATTTTAATAGGTTACATTACGATAGTGTTTTAAAATATGATTTTAAATATAAAGATATCTATCTTTATATTTACAAGCATAAGAGATGAGGTCCATGGCTTGTCTTTCAAATC
>DWNE01000608.1:0-27268 GCA_018249875.1 Cecropterus toxeus | reverse complement strand
ATTGTCGATTTCAAACAAACAGACAAAGAAATATTTGAAACATTATAGATATTTCTATGCTTATTCCTAATGCTCCAAACCATATTTTTATGTGATGTAAAGGCACGCAGAATTTTCATTTTTATTATATAAATTAAACTGAAATTCCTTCCTACAGCAGCAGCAACAAGCAGCTCTGATGGTGGCTGCCACTGCCCAAGGTTACATCAGCCCCATGTCCGCGCTCGCGTCGCACGCCCTCAACGGAATGGCCAACTCCGTTGTACCGCCCACATCTGGTAATAAGCTCATTTGTTTAATTTGAAATATTTAGCAATTAATATACTAGAAGATTATTTCATCGAATCGCGAAAGCGTTACTCGAAGAAGAAAAAAGAAGCTTTCAAGAGCTTCTCTTTTGAAAAGTCTTCATCTATGACACACCGAAAATTTCTAATGGAAAAGAACACCTTAACTCATGTTTCGCTTTAACCACTTTTTCTGTATCCAATACATGTTACACTAATTAATAATTATAATCTAACTCTTAGTGACACTGATGTGATTTGTTTAACAAAAAATGTATATTCGAACCACTATATGCATCACGGCCCATTATAAGGAAATTACTAGTATGTTGGTTTTAAAAATCCATGTGTTAATATCTTCTAAAGTTCTATCACACATTAATATCCTGTGTCTTTCCCCTTTATTTATTCAATATGTTCGACCTTTTCTAACTTTTTTCAGTCTCTGCATCCATCATTGTTGCTAGATCTATCTTTTAACGTATTTCACTATCGTCTTTTCTGTATATCTCTCCAGTCTTTCCACTTTTCACCCTTTGTAAAGTATTTCATTAGCCATTTTCTATAATTATCTCTATCTTCCTGATTCATTCTATGTTTTACAACTTGTCTGTCTCACTTCGCTTTTTATTCTGATATATGTACCTCTATCTTTCTACTTACGCCACTATCTACCTTTTTAAATATCTCTCCCATCTACCCACTTTCCTCTTTTACTTGTTTCATCAACAATATTCTTCCATAAATCTTCTTAAGAACCACTTTTCTATCTTTAAATTCAGCTTCATTAACTATAATCTATTTTCGCGTAATAAATTATTCATTATTTTTGCACCAGCTGACAGCTTCACGGGTCTGGCGATAGGTACGGGTCCCACGCAGCCGCTGAACGGTGCGCTGCCGTCGCTGCCGTCGCCCACCATGCCGGGGTTCAACATGGCCGCGCAGACCGCCAACGGACAACCACCGCCGCAAGAGGCCGTGTACACCAATGGGATTCATCAGTCGTTCACTGGCCGTGAGTTCAACAACCACTTACTTTTATAAATTGCTATATTTTTAAAGATATGTACATATGTAATACATATCTTTAAACTCCACAATACTGCTGAAAAATACTTACATAGTTTTAAAGCAATTCATGAAGTAGAACTTCCATAGTATTCTAATTAGTCTCCGTTTAAAACTGTCGACCGGAAACGTGCCCTATAAAAAATATTAAACTCCATCAAAAGTTTTTTCAAGACGCTTTAAAATATGAAAAAAAATAGGTGATTTATGATTACTATGACCATTTTATTATCATCTACTTTATTGCTTTGTTATCGTATTTGTTATATATTACTATTACTTTATCAGCAATTTTGCAATTGGTTGATTAAAATTTGTAAATAACACTTTCTACACTATTAAACATTAGATTTTTCACTTTGTCATGAATGCCACAGAGAGATGCTACGCAACGAAGAAAACATACAGCAGTCATAGAACAGAATCTAAATTTATCATTCTTATACCTTTGCGGCCGGGTATCGAACCCGGAACCCATTGTATGTCAGGCCGGCAGGTTATTATGTCACACGGGTCATTGTTCTCTGTTTTACTTAAAACTCTATTAACAAAAGTATTATGTCTAAAAGCGGACGAAGTTAAAATACGTTTAAAGATCTTTATTTCTCATAAAGACGATTGTCACTTACATGAGAACATTTTATAACTTATATTTACGTACAATAAATTATTTATCTCGGTGCGGGTAGATAAAACAAGAAGAAAAAAAAAAGTTGAATAAAGTGCTCTGGTTATGGGTAAGATGCGAATTCATATTTGCTTGGGTTATGGTCCAAGTTAGAAATATATATTTTTTTTTTTTTATAAATAATTAATCACAACTCAAATCTGTATATATTAGTAATAGTAATAGTGAAAAAATTGGTAGTGAAGGTTTTAGAGAAATATGATGATTACCTACAGCGGTTCCAGTGACCGCCCAGGGGTTGCCGAACGGCGAGGCAGCGGCACTGCAGCACGCCTACTCCGCCGCCATACAGACCTTTCCTGGAGTCGGTGAGTAACGCTTTCACGCTTCGCTTACTGTTATTTATCTTAACTTTATCTATCTGAAGTTAATTTACATTCACACAAAAATACTTTTTAATATTGTTGTTTTCATATCTACTATAAAATAATAAATAATTGACTCTATGAATGTCAAATAACGAAAATGACCTGTCCTTTAACAATTACATACAGAATAATAAAATAAAAAAGAACCTATAATTTTATGAGTATGGTTCCACAAGATTTGTACAGGTTTATGTAATATAATTCGCATGATTAAAATAAAGTCACAACATTAATAACCAAATAGCTATATGGGTTAATTAATTATTAATTTACTAAACTATGTGCCTTAACCTATTAATCGAATATTTCGCTTCGTTTTACGACCAAGTGCGTTCTGTTTCTACTTTTCCCACTAATATTTGACTTCTGGTTTTCACTAAAGAACTTTCAGTCCTCTTTGCTAAGTATTTGTACTTATCTAGATTAGTTTATGAATAGTAGTATTCGTCGGTATTCATTTTCCATAATTAAGTGCTTAATACATAATACATGTCATGTTTTATGAAGTCTAGCCCTATGTTATGGTATAACATAAACTCTATAGTACGCCTACTAGTATAATGACAATTCGCCTATTAAAATTATAAAACTTTTCTTCTTTTCCTAACACAATATCTATTTAATTTTCACTTGTTAATATTTTTCTACATAAATTAACGAAGAAGTTGTACAATGATTTTTTTCAATGTAAAGAATAGAATCTAAGAGAAATGAATAATTATTTCGCAACAAGTTATCGCCGACGGAATCGGCCGGTTATATATTTGCAAACAAAAGCAAAACTTAATTTGACAGCTGACAAATTGAACAAAACATTGTTTATTCGAACTGAGTTTATTGTGTTCAAATCGTTTGTTTTTTGCACCGGACCAAATTTATCGCCATTTTGGTCCGTAGCTTGCTAGGAGTTTGACAGTTTAATTCAATTCAGTTTAAATTCAATCGAGTTTTGCGAAGCCGTACGATAATTTTGTACCTATACAATGCGGCATTGTTCGTTTTAAATTATAATTTGTTCGAATACCTACGAGTTAACTAAAATTATATTCTAAGATTAGAAATAAATTACCACTACTTTACGGTGAAGGAAAACATCGTGAGGAAACCCGCACATTCTCTAAAAGAAAGAGTTCTCAAAGGTGTATGAAGACTACCAATTCGCAATTGGCCAGCACGGTGGACTTGGCCTAAAACTCTCTCATTTTGAGAGAAGGCGCTTGCCCAGCAGTGAGACAATAATGGGTTGACGATGAACCAAAATTATTATTATTATATTCTTCTTTCATCAAAACTGTAATTATAGACTTAAGTAACACTTTTATGTTGTTAATAAATATGATGGTACATATAGTAACGCACTTTGTATCTTGTTGGTGTATAGTAACTCGCTTAAAATTTTATGTACCACTATTACTATTCTGTTAATATTATAATATTGACACTAAATAAAGGTATTGATACTAAATAAAGGTTTTTGATATTACTGTGTTACATAGAATTTATAATTCTAATTGTAGATAATTGCACTATTTTTGGTTGCGTTATTTCTTTCTTTAGTTGCAATACTTACAACAATAAAGATCATTTTTATTAATTTTTCTCAATTTTTATCTATTTGTTTATTTATTTGTGTTATCTACTTTTCCATTATTCACTTTATCTTCTTTCATTCGACGCACTAATATAGTTTCATTCCTGTCTTTTTTATCGCAAACAACTCGGTTATTATTTTTACTAACCAGAATCCATTAGTGCGTATAGTATTACAGAAATTAAACATTAACTTATCCCACCTACCCTGCATCCACTAGAGATAGTTGTATCAGCTGGAACATGATCGCTAGTGACTGTGTAGTAGTGCATGTAAGGCCATATAATAGGTGTTCATTGTGAAAACTTGCAAATTAATGTTCAACAGCTTACCAAGCAGTATATGGGCAGTTTCCTCAGCCGCTGCCGCCGCCAATCGCGTCAACCATTACGACCGCGCAGAGAGAAGGTAAGTGGAGCCTCGAGCCGGATACCCTGACATCACGACGGATTTTTTGTGTTCTATGGAAATGGGACCAATGAATATACATATAATTTACTTGTAACTTTAAAGGTTTCCTACAACGATTAACCAATACGAGAATAATAAGCCGTACCGTGATAATTACACAATTCTTGAAAGAATCACACGTTTTTTACTTTGAAATAAATCCTCAAAAATTATAATCTTAAAGTAACATCGGTATGATCACTGGTCCCCTTTAAATAGCATTTCACATACGCTCTCTCGAAGTCAACCTTCTAACTTTCCTCTTCTGCGTCTAACTACGGTAACTCTGTTTCATTCATCCCTATCAATGTGTTTTAACCGTTTTCCAGACAAATTTGATGACGTTCTAATTTTATGTGTAAATTATTAACCAAATTTAGAATATTCTGTTTCTGGAAAGCGGTTTCCATGTATAATGTTATTCTTATACGTGCAAACTATCAATGTATATAGTTTCAGTGTTGTCTGTATGAGAACACCGCACGTTACGTACAGTGACAAACAAAGCTTTCGTGATACTTTCCAATTCACCGGTAACCACGCCAGCACGTCTGTCGCTGTACGTTGTACTCGTACTATACGTCTAGTAAGTGTTGTGTCGTCCTTCATATCCAATGTGTCAATGTGTATTAGCATTCCATTACTCTCCTTGTAATATTTTGTATCATTCACAATGTTGGTGTTCAGAGGCAGATTTGTGAGTTCTTTAAAGATTTTCTGGTGTTCCCAGGCTGCTCCATCTCCGGCCCCGAGGGGTGCAACTTGTTCATCTACCATTTGCCCCAGGAATTTGGCGATGCTGAACTGATGCAGATGTTTCTGCCCTTTGGGAATGTGATCAGCAGCAAGGTCTTCATCGATCGTGCCACCAATCAGAGCAAATGCTTCGGTACGTTCAAATGGCATACGCATATACCGTTGTAAAGGGCTCAAATAAGTAGATTGCGTGGAACTAACCTGATTTAAGCTTTATTTCTCTGCCAACCTTAGTATCAAATTGTTCCTATCCGATAATATCATAAACTTGCAAATTAATAAAAAAGTTTTATATGGTTGGTCAGATACGCATTGACACAGGAAGAGTTATAAATAAAAATAGACTCGTAATGCATTTTTGTTAATGTGGCGATCGTATTTCAGGCTTCGTGTCCTTCGACAACCCGACCTCGGCTCAGGCTGCGATTCAGGCAATGAATGGTTTTCAAATTGGCATGAAGCGACTAAAGGTCCAGCTGAAGCGGCCAAAGGACGCTCATCGGCCTTACTAACACGAGACGCCGTCCCAGCGCGCTTTCGGCGCGCACGTAAGTACACAAAAAAATGGTAATATATCTTCTGATATAAAATTAAAAAAATATATATATGAATTCAAATTTGCTCAATTACATAAAACAGTAATATCGTAAAAATGTGTTATGAATCTTACTTTAAGCAAATAAATCATTAATTGCTATTTAAGTTATCATAAAAAGTATATATTATACTTTTTTATGCAATTAATGTAAATGTATTTTAAATAATATTAAAAATAATTTAACTAATGTTATGAACTTTACCTCGTTATATGATTCAATGTTGCCGAAATTGTTTAAAGAAATTTCTCAAATATACTCTATTAAACTTGCCATTCAATTCATTTACAATTACGACGGCCTACTTTGACATTAACCCCAAGATTATAAAACACATATTGTGTATTTATACATATTGTGTAATTTCCACAGTATACAAGAACATGGTACCTAACAAAAGACTATGCTATACTTATTGTGTATACCTACTCATTTACAATATGTATTTATTTTACTTATACTTCAGTATCTCGCTAAAATTGCTTGATAAGATAGTTGAACTAGTTTCCAACTTATGTAAGGTCAATCTTAAAAATACATAACTTTTTGTGTATGCAGGCGTAATATAAAAATTGTTGTTTGTTCCAGGAGGCGGCTATACTGATCCCCTCGCCCGTAATGCGCTTTTACGCGGTATAAAATGATAAATCCGTTGAGGAATTTAATACGTGTTTATTGTATAGCAAATATCATTACTTACATACTTACCTAAAAATTTGTGCAAGCCCGCTCGGCGAGTATACTAAATTAGTTAAAGTAATTTATTGGTCAGCGAGTAGAAAAGCTTCATTCTATCATTATGGATTAATCATTAAATTACTCTATTATATTATTATATATACAATTTATTAACTTTGATTAAATTATTATTATTATTATAAAAATGACACGTTATAAAAATTTTGTCATTCGTAATCATACTTCTACTTCTAAGTACTTAACGTTTAACTGAAACTTTTAACATAAATTTATTAAACTAGTTATTTGCTTGAATTAAGCCAAACTGAATTTATTAAGTAAGTCGAAAATGTAAGAAAAAAATGTATTTTAATTATTGTATATTGCATAAAGAATTGTAGGGCTGCGATCGCACAGGTATCTTTGGCCGTTTTGTTGTTCTTTGATGTAGAGGACGCTGGTGTACGTCTGTGCCGCGCTCCGTTCTACGTTAGTTTCGTTAGCAGTAGTTAATATCAAAGATACGCGTGCGTAGCAGCCATCGCGGACACTGTTGTCTCCCTCACCGTTAAATATCACACTAATGTAAGTGCTGAGTATATATCACTAACGGAGTAAATTGTCCTATATTTTGTTAAATTTTATTACGTGTGTGTCTGGTAAGCCATGCGCTGGGCAGTACCGATGGCAGAAAAATGATGCTATGTATGATAATCGGATCGCACTCGCGTCCACGTTGTTTGATAGAAGCGTGCGCCTGTTTCATACTTCGACTTTTCAATATTGTAAAGAATTTCTCTGTTATTAATTATAAGAGTAATAGTAATTGGTGTATAAAAATAAAATATAATAAAATTGTTATGGCACGCTTCTATCAAACGAAAATATACTAGCAACGTTTCATGTTCTAAAATTGTACATACGACTAAGTTCTTCTGCGTCTGTTTTCCTTCTTACAGTGGTACTTAAAGTGAATGTATCTACTTACAAATAAGACAGCTCAAACCCGTCGGTGAATGTTATGCCCAGTGCACTACGTGTTAGTAAAATATAATAATGCCAATGTTGTTGACAAAATTTAATGTTTGTATTGAACGCTGTGTACAAATTAAAGTGCACTTCATCATTAACAAGATCGTGTTTTATGTGTTGTAAATTCCAAATGGGCTGTGATATAAAGAATATAATATCAACATAATGGATTGTACAGGCCGTTTGTCTATACATATTAAATGTATAACGCTCTATTTTAGCCGCTCGCACAAAACTTTTAAATACAACCTCGTTATTCATCGTTACTCTTGCCACATGATGAAATGCTTACCGATTCTTAGTAATGCGTTGTAGATAGTCTTCGATGTTTATAGTGAAATAAATACCTCATTTTCGGCAAAGATTTCTGAACGTGGCAACACTAGACGGTAACAGCTTATAAATTCGCGGTGTCTCCAATTGGTTAATTAATCATATGTGTAACTTGTTGTAGTGTATAAAAATATACATATTTAAAAACAATTGTAAATTATGACCTGAATGTTGTGCGGGCGGCCTACTCGCAACAACGCGAAGTCAATTCTCTGTGAGCGTGCTTCCTCAATATTTATTTCGTGCATTGGTGTGTGTATGTGTGTCTATACATAAAAGATCATATATAAACTATTCGTGATAAGGTTAATACAATAACTGTAAAAATGCGTCCTGGGAGCCAACAGTGCGAGAAGCGCGAGCTAACAGATAAACAAAATCTAGTGTAATTTCTACAGACAAAAATAGATTCATAATCAAAAATGTACCAATATAAATTTAAACTGTTAGATATAATGTGTGCGCGCGGGCGAATCCTGTACTCGGTGTGCCGGAGTTGTACCACTCAACTGTCGATTGGCACATCTTTCAAAGTATTACCAGCTTGTATTCTCACACACTCGGAGTATAGAGGATACTTTGATTCATGTTACAATCAGTTTGATTATTATTGTAAAAGGCACTTGGTAGTTGTACATTGGCAGCAAAGATTGAGATGTTGCTATACAAATTTTTCGCATCTCAGTCGATTTGAGATAACTCGCGAGCAAGTGCACTTTTTATAATAATATACGAAGTAAAAACTTTGAACCCGCTGTGTGGAGTGAGTAGAACTAATTCATTGATAGACTGTATCGAGAGTTGCCAATATAAATTCTTTATCTGCCTTGCTTTAAATTTCGTCCTTAAGGAACGGGTCAGGGAGTGTAGCAAAATGATGCAGGGATCGACTAAGCTTTGTCACGCGCACAATCTAGAAATCTAAAAATAAAATTTATATAAGAAAAGTGACTAGAACAGCAGCGATATGATAAACAGTGAAGGTTTTCCTAGATTACACGTTATGATTTGTTAAATAATTTTGAACACCCAAAGATTTCCGTCCGGTTTCATGCACCATCTTTACTGCTAAAATAACATTAGCCTTCTATATATTGGGTGTGAACTAACTTCTTATAGCTTAATATATAGATACTCGCCTCAGAGCGCTTACGTTTGTAGCTGGAGATTTGAAAGTCGCATACGGCAACACTTCCTATTTTACCGTAAATTCCCTGCAACGACCTCCTAATAAGTGGGTTCAAAGCGAGCGCTACCGTACATAAGACGAAACAAGACTGCTTTTGAATTAATAAACATATAGACAAACATCCATAAAGGAGAATAGATAAAGCACTATGAGCTTTAAACGATTAGCCGTGGATACGAATAGCTGTCACAAAACTCAATCCATTCGTGTAGTGGATAAACTCATTTTGGGGTATATGTTAGTAGTAATATATTGAGTAGCTAATGCCTTATTGGAATTGTGTTGAGACAGTTTCGCTCTGTGTGTGCGGTATCGCCACGTGTCCTGCATCGCGCGGTAGCGATCGTTCGGCCGCCGCCCGCCTCTAGTCAAATATTTCACTCACCACAAGACATAGAATTTTATATTTACACAAATAATTATTATATTATATTGATATAGTATTCTAGTTTTAGGCGTTTATGATTTACGAATAAGCCGCGTGCATTATACGACGTATTATAATTAATGAGAATCATCGTACCGATGTCGTATAAGTGTAGGTACCTGTAAAGTTCTATCCAGAACTCACGTTTGTGCAATATGTTGTTACGCTTTTTAATCGTTTTAGCGTCGTCCGTTTACGGTGCGAGGTTTTTCTTCTGCCTAATTTATTCGATTTCCCCTCTTAGATTATTCGTCGACGTGGTCTCGTTTCACGGAACGGCCGAACCGGCCTTAGGAAAATTTTGCGAGGCCGCTTTACATCCGACGGTGTGCTTCACCTGAAGCGGTAAGTTCGCTCGTTCGATCGCTCGAGTGTAAAGCGGATTTGAGTTAGATAACATAAAGTTTGTATAGCGAGGGCAAGGCAAGTGGCTAGCCCGAATGCAGCCCGAGTCGGTGCGGCGAGCGCTAGCGGCGGACGCTGCGCCCGCGCCGCGCCTCTTAGGTTACAGAATAAATCGATGCCAAACCGGAACACGTATACTTAGTATATATCGATTATCGATAATATCACCTCGTGGGTAATGTAGAGTAATGCGCCCGCGAAGCGTCGCCCCGCGGCGCGACCGGGCGGTTAATGATATTGTACTTATATCTTTATACTGTTTAAAATTAAAAGAAATCCCTAAAGATATAACTGCGGCGACGCAAAGTTCGTAATAGATTAAACGAGTCCTCTCTGAATGTAAAACGATCGCCCATAAGTGATTCTAGGATACAGGGTATGCTTTGCGATTATTTAAAATGTGTCTAATGTCTTCATGTAGACAGATTGCCGACCACCCTGCATTCGTGTCCCGTTCGCTGGCCGTCCGGTTATTGATGAAGAGACATTTTCTGTTAAGTTCTATACAAAAGACCTCACTCATTTTTACCGACTCGCAACTTGACTAGTCATTCAAGTCGAATTATTTTAATCTTAAGACTTAGTTTTTTTTTAACTTATAAAATTCTAAATTACTCGTTGTCGTATACTGATTTCTTAAGCATACTCATCCAAAGAAAATATTCGGTTCATTTTGACTAAGAATAAAATGATTTAACATTTGAGTCCTCATTTTCAAGTCGAGTCTTGTGAAATTGTGTCGAGTTTTTTTGTAAGACTTAAAGGCTAAGTTACCTACATCACTACAACGAGTCGTTGAAAAGTGGTGGTTAGGGAACGGCGGCACGGACGGACGGTTCGCCGTATATCGGCTTCCCGGCGGCGCATCACTCTCGGGTCCACTGTAGTCTGTCGCGATTTTTATACTCTCGTATAGGTGTCACCGGACATTATGGCCGGTCAGAAAATGTTGTATTTCACTGCACATACTACGCGAGTTAGAGGTCAGAGCACTGTCATGACTTTGACGGTTTATGGACTCGTAATCGGAGCGGCCATAAAGTCAGGTGCGAATTATAACTATCGTAGTGTTACCAATCCCTCATCCTCACGTCACTCGCGACTTCAACACGCCTGCTTCGCTTCTTTATTTGATGATACGAACCGGCGTCCTCATCTGTTGTAATTCGATTGCGTTGATCTAGTGTCCTCATTCCCTTTCATTCTCATAACACGAGTGTTATCTTTGGTTTGTCGTCGCTGATAATGACATATTAGTCAGTAATCGAAGTGATTATTTTTCACTTAAAAAATATACTCTAAAAGCCAAGTCTGCTAATGAATCTCATTTTGCATTCTAAATTTGATCATTAAACTAAGTGTCATTGCCAGACACGTCAGCCGCAACAACTCGGTAGAATCGAAAAGCAACGTCTTAGTGTAACAAAATCGAATTTCATAAATAAACTAATTAACTCCTAAAATTTTATAAAATATTTATATCGTTCGCAAACTTAATCGTCTTAGCGCTCGCGTAGACGCGGGGTCTTTTTCGAAGCACCCAAGGATTGGATCGTTCGATGAAATTCGGATCATTTCTTAGACGATAGTAGACCGTCGGGCTACGAACGATTCGATATTTTCGATTCGATTCGAATTAACACCACAAGACACGACACAGCGACATATCGCGCGACCCGCGCGCGTCGCGTCGCATCGCTCGCGTGTCGTCAACCCCGACGTTAGTTAGTAAGATGAATGCCAATATTTTAATCAGGAAAACAAAATTAGTATTGGGAATAATTAATCATATTATATATCTATTTATATAAGAAAGGTATGGAGAGAGGCGCATAGTGCTTTTATGAATCGTAGGTCCTAGAAGTGAAACAATCAATCTAGTCATATCTCCTTCGGTTATTTATTTTGTCCTATCGCTTAGCATAGCTTCAAGCACGTTATACTCGCGGACATACAAACGGACGCATTTAATTTATACACGTCGACTTTTTGTTTCGAATATACCTACGTAAAGCATACACTATGTTGATATAACTATCGATAGTCATTATATCCACTGCTTAAATAAAATATTTTGGTATAACGCACTAATAACAAGGTTACTATAGGTTACTATAGAAACGCAGATAGTGAAAAACTAATGTTTTTGATAAGTTATCCAGAATATTGTTTCATTGATTGTAATCTTAATTTACCTATAGTTAACCTTATATACATAAGGAATATGTATTAATATAAATAATGGTAAAAGGTAGAGTTGAGGTAAAATGGTATAACCGTTTGGTTAAGTTAGAGGTTAAAGTTACCTTAGGAAGCAAGTTACGTTAATATTGTAACGATAGGTAGAGACGAGTAATTCATAGTACTGCTAAAGATTTTTGCTGGCGTTACATCATTAATAATGTAGCGTCAGCAAATAGAACAAGCACGCCGTCCGTACAAATCTCGAGTTTCAACTGTATATTACTCTATCGAACATGTACAGACTCCGTTCAGATTATACTAAATGCTAGCAAATAATAGCAAAGTGTTGCCTTCAAAAATTTAACTCAAATATTCATTACGAATTCTGAATCCCTATTTAAAAGTACAGCTTACAGTACCTGACTAGACATTGATAAGGAAGATATCGGGATATAGAAACTAATCTCTTATCCAGAGACGTAATGAGCTTTAATATTTGTCGCAAAAAACAAATGTATTGCCGCCACAGATGTATGAACAAACCTAAAGGCACGCAATATTCGCTGCTATTTCCAATCGCCTGCGCATCAACGTTGAGCGTTAAAAACAAATGTGTGTACCTGACTTTATAAGTCCACGTAAATTCGATTCAAACTGTAACGAAGTTTACAAAAAAATCGCTCTACATTGAAGCTTGAAGCCCAATACGAATATTTGGTGACCGAACCACCATCGGTTAACAACTACCACTAAAAGGAGGTTAAATTATATTAATTTGCCACTTTCATTACCTAATTTTTAAATGTAATATAATTATGCACTAAATGTTATAAAGTGAAACAACAAATGTTTTAAGGAAAATTGTACGATGAGAGGTTCTGAAATACCTATTCCTAACTCTAGACATACACATAGTAAATACAAAACAAAATGTATAATTTAAATATGGATTCAGATAGAAACGATGTGCCCTATTTCCAAACTAAATGAGAATGTACATACACATATGACATCATATCTAAATTAGGAGCTTATAGCCTTTTGCACCGAGACGTCTCGGGCGGGTGACAGGGTGTCGCTGTATTATGATTAGGGAAATATACTCATTATCTGTATCTATATGTGTCACAATAAGATATGGATCATTGTTCGGGCGGCTAAGAATTATGTTTAAGCTAATTTTACCATAGATCATCTTCCTTTGATTTAGAACCTTAAAAACTGTAAATATAAAATATGTTCTCTGGTTCGAAAGTAATTTAATTTATTCGTCTTACAATTAAAAATTAACCGTCAGGCAGTCCTTCAAAAGAACAGGCAAATAGAAGAGATAAATGTATAATGACTTTTTAATATTTGACACCACAATTGTCTGAAATTAGAAAACCTTATTTT
This sequence comes from Cecropterus toxeus, assembly GCA_018249875.1. NCBI lineage: Eukaryota > Metazoa > Arthropoda > Insecta > Lepidoptera > Hesperiidae > Cecropterus > Cecropterus toxeus. The sequence continues at coordinate 13,818 of DWNE01000608.1, read as the reverse complement.
AACTGGATTTTTATCAAGTATTATCAATAATTTATTAATTTTCACGTTTAATAGTAAACTTTTTTCTAAAATGCGAAATATTTGCTAGTGCACTCGTTGATGTCTATTGTACTAGAGAACTTAAATGCCATTTTCGTAGGAATACTTAGTCGCCCGACAGCCCAAAATTTACTCACAAAATTTAAGAACATTATTAAAATAATATTAAATATAGAAGCGATCCTGCAGCAAACCGTTAGTGTCTATCAAAATTGCGCAAACTACATTTATTTATAAATCCCGTGACTTGCGCAATCTCGATGGCGCCACATGTGGCTACTTCATAAGTCATATATGCCCCATACACCTACACTGTTCTGGATAACTTATAGCTGAATAGTTTAGGAGTAAACACTATTGTACTTTTCTGAATAATGCGACTGTAATTATTGTTTGTATTAGTGGTTCGAAAACGCCGTCATATGATAACAAAGTTAAGCGGTGGTATACGTACATGCTAGGGTACGATAAAAACAAGATACAGGTTGGTCTGTTAGGAGAGGTCCCTCTCGTAGAATTCAAATAAGACAGGATAACGGTAGGAGGAGATCGTAAGTGACAATCAAGTAAGGTACATGTTTCTTAGATGCATTAAAATTATAACAGTATTCGAAGAAGAACAAGACAAATGAATCAAAGCGAACAAGAAATAAAACAATCACGTTAATCATATATATTCATCTCCTAGTCGTTAAAAAATCCTCCTATTTGTTAAAAAAGCGTGTTCCAGATCTTATGAATAATCCTAAGTTCACTTAATTCAAACATTGAATTTATCATTTTATTTTTGAATTAATAATGCCAGTCAAATTATTCAGAAAATTACAAAATGTTTACGTATAGCTTAGCAAAGGATACCTGAACCGGTATCTGTGATATACGCTTCTATTAATCGTCCATTGAACCTACTCGTACTATGTATCTTTTATCACACTATATTTTCCCCTTACCGTTCCGTTTCGCTCGATTACGGACTTAACCTAATTTAAAGATAAGATAGGATTGTACATTGGAATATCTAATTCAACGTATTTTACACTATAAAAGATAATTTCTCAAACTAATTATAGAACCTTTAATTATTGCCATAGAAAGGTAGTGGATGAATGCCCTCGTGTATAAGGATTTTGAATTTGTTACTAAGAATTACATTACATACAGATGGTAGATTTATACGAGAATAGAATAGATATTAATTTGTTCGCTGTCTTCGCAAACCATTTGCAAAATGCCTTCAACCTATGAAACTACCTGTTACGTAATAAACAATTGTAAAATAGAGCAATGTATAATGTATAATTTTCTTCTCGGTGTTTAAATGTACATAGAAAGTTTAAGTAAATGTAATATTACACAATCTGTAACAACTATTATACTGAATGTTTTTCTACAGATTGTAGGAAAAAGATCGATGGATCATCTTGAGTGATGACTCTTTTAAACAAGTATTAAATAGAAACTAATACGGCATTTGCATTAATTTCAGTTTTTCAGATTATACGACTTTATATTTAGTTCAATAGTGTCTCTATATATTGCAATCAGTATTTTAAAACTTAAAAAAGAGACTCAATTATATTACTTTGTACCTATTTTGTTTTGTTTATATGATCCACTCCTAGGTTATTTGCATTCTGTCCGCTTTTCTCTATAATCTGTGGTATCTCCATCGTGATGTTGTACAAACCTATCAATTTTATGAAATAATTCAATGGAATGTAATATAATTATAAAGTGTTATAAATGTATCTATGTAAGTAACTAATAATTGTTATATTAACAATAAGCTATCAAGAAACGGTTACAGATTGTGTAGTAACCAAATACTACGAACAACATTGTTATTTTAAAGAGGCTTATTTTAAAAAATGAGCGTTACTTCATTAATATTCACAGCCATATTTTTTTATGAAAATCTGCTTTCATACAAAAGTTGACTAAAAGTCAGTAACTAATGACACTAGAGCAATGCAATAGGGAAGCGATTTTTATTTGTATAACACAAAACCATATACGAGTCTAATAAGATTATAGGAATCTACCCATAGCATATTCAGAGCTGGCAATAATAGAGACAAAAGATATACATAATAGCCTGGTGACAGAACGAATATACTCGACCGGAGTGGTATCCTTGCCATACCTATACCTAGCGTTACAAAATTCTTGCGTTTCGATGGAAGGGTGTGGGGTGTACTCTGCCCCACTCTGCTGACTCACTTTCATATTAGTCGACCATCTCAGTTCTCTATGCCCCGGGCGGCAAGTTCAGAGGGCGGCAAATTCAAACCTTGCAAACGAATACGCAACTCATTGATTTAAATTTGACCATTGCGACGCCTAGTCAGTAGGAAGTGGAACTCTTGACACGTATACGTTCTAATGACCACTAATTATAGGACATTTGATGGCTGAAATAAATGTAAAAAGTAATTCAAATGGCCAGGGGCGGCATTTTTAAGTTTTTGCCCCTAAAAATAATTGCAGATCCGGGGCTGGGAGTACGGGGTCAGGAGCAACGTATCTGTAATGGCACTTCAGATAGAATCTCTGTATGAACATCAGGTGGATTACCCACTTGTTTGCTAGTTTGGTACTTAATTATTTTATACGACATATATATATAGTTCCTTTCTCATATAACTGACTCTATTCCTTTATGACAGTTTCTGTATAACGGTATATTATGTGTTCATGGTTCTAGATTACGATTTCAAATTAAATGGAATCGCCTGGATTCCTATAAGAACGGGTTATACATACTAGAATCGCTTCGCTAAGTGCATAAGTCTACACCCTTTTACAGGTTTTTAGAAATAGTAATACATATTACATGACCCTGCAAAATTTTGTTGAAAAGTATTTAGTATCATTGGTTTTCAGTATACGAAGTAACTAAATATACTCGTAATTAATAAAAATACAGAGATAATAATAATAGTACACTAACTGGCTGATATTCATAGTCACGGCCTTTATTACATCTGTGTATTATGTGATTTATAAATAAACACTGTATTCGGGGAATATTTGGTTACTCGTCGTTGTATTCAGTGTTCATATTTAAAAACCAATGATGATGTAAAAATCAATTCGTTGTTTTTATTAGCCGCATTGTTCTTATTGTACATTAAACCCACAAATTAGGTTAAATATTTAACGGAATTGCACAAACTTATTTCGCTGTTATGCGTATGACAAAATGTTTTTAGTATGTTGTTTTGTACCACTTGTATTTTTCGAATTGGTTACCGACGTTATTTAAGTATTGTTATAAAAAACTTGGCACGGCCGTTCTCCCAGAATAATAAGAAGCATTTAACTTCTCTTCCAATACGCCGGCCTAGTGCTATTTAGAACTTAACATGTTTCAGCAAAGATGTTTCCCGTCACCTTACAAACACAAAAGTGTATTTTAATTGATAAATATTTTATAAATATTAATGTTGATTTAGTACATTCATATGTACAATTGATAAATATTGTTAAACATAATTTTGTAAATTATTTTCCTGTGCAATACCACATTGTAGGCACTACGGTACACTATAGGTTTCGGTTGTTGCGTGATTATCACCAATAAAATTAAAAAACGCTCAAAAAGACTATATTAAATTGGTTGCAAAATAAGACCTCCTTTTTAAACTAATAGAAATTAGAATGCAAGGTAAGTGACTGACTTTTAAACGCATCTGATTGTTGAAAATAAACGTTTACCTAAAACACAGTGTGGCCTTAAACCTTATCAGAATAAGAGCTTTAAAGTTATCTTAAAACCCCGTCGTTTAACAAAGTACATTATTTATTGCTTTAGAGACAATTAGAGACCAAATATCTTCATGTATGTACTGTATGTCTCTGTGGAATATGAAACCACTGAATATTAGTCTGGAGCTGTGTGCGGTTACAAGCAAAATGTTTAAGTCACGAAAATACTTTATATTAAAATGGTCTTTTACATAAAAATAAAATGACTAAAGGTAATCAATACGAGAAATACAAGCGATTGTTTAAAATGTAATATATAATTAGCTAATCCAAATCATTTGACACAAGTCCTCCATGGATTTGATAGCTAGGCTAATGTGGAATATTATCCCTTATTGTTATAACTCGCCAAAGTGTGTAAAATAAGAGTTACGGTCACTTATTTGAACCGCCGCTAAGAAAGGTTTATTTATTTATATTTTTATTCGGGTATGAACATCAGCAGTAAAGATAGCTATATGAATAAAATAAATAATGTAGATGTTCATCACAAATTTAAAATGACCCATAAATTATTTAGTAAGAGTTATGTGCGTTTAAAAAATAACGAAAATGTTCAATAAAATTAAAGGTTGTTTATGCTCAGAATTTTTATAATCTCGAGAATGGAACGAAATGTGTAAAAATTTTGTTTATTTTTATCCTGATTTTTTTATTCATAGAGCTATCCTTTCAGTGGAGTGTATACCTATAAACATAGTTCTAGCGAAATTCAAATGATATACTTAGCCAAATGACTGCATTAATAGAAAACAATTATTATGAAACTAATACAATAATATTTGCCTACTTTGCATGTCTAATTTAGTTAAATAAACGTTTAAACCTATTATCAAGTTATTAATATGTATATTGCTGAAATATTTCAAAAGTAAATTAATATTCAATTATTTATACACTTATTACGTTTAGTATGCTAGAAATATGATGAAGATAATAAATAATTTTAATTATATTAGTAAAGTGTTTTATTTACAACTACCCACATCTAAAATACGGTTAATCAGTTTTCTTGTGATATACTGGGGGTAGCCACCAATCATTTGGCCACTCCTAAGTTCCTACCCTCCAGCCTCACATTTAAGTACTACGTACACTCGAGGGTCCCCTCTTTACCCGGACAGAATAGTAGTAGTGGACAGAGTAATATGGTCTCAAAGTAGTAAATACTACATAGCATTTATTTTTGGCATGTTATTTTTTCATTTATTTGAGTCAAACTTATACAATATCAAATTAATAACGTCTTTGTAGGTATCAATTGCCTTAATTAGCACATTTCAAAACAATTAAAAATTTCTTAAATAACTAAACCCTGATAACGTAGAAATAACCCTTAAGGGCATGAAACAATAATATATTCGTATATCGTTAAAGTTAAAAGGATAGCCGTCGCGTTCACACAACTGTCGTTCGCATACGTTAAAGGAACGACCACGCATGGTATAAAAAAGCCAGTGTGAGAGCCAGCAAGACCCATGAAAGAGCTAGAAGATTAAGAGTGGCGTCGCTATGAAAGTAAGTTACCTGCATTTTAGTAAAAGATGATGTTAAAAGAAAACAATGAACATGTTTTATTTTTTGCATTTACTATTATTTGTAATTTATAACTACCTAATCACGCTAAGACTCAAATATAGATTCACTTATTATTCACCTGACCAATTCCTGTACCAAGATGTTCGATTATTTAATTATTATAGTTTTAGAAGATTCTCAAATGTATTTTTTTGCGAAATAAAACTATGTCAATAGTGAAATAAATATATAATTTCATTAATTTGAAAGTAAAACAACAAAACGATATTTTACATACAAAATCTGCCATTAATAATAATACACAATAGTACAATATTAAAACAAATACTCCGTCCGCAACGCACAATCTACGCACATCACACAGTAAGAACGAAAGAAACAAAGCTTCAGCTTTTTCAAAAAGCTCTTTCAAAAAGTTTTTCAAAATGTATGGACCTTTGGCCAGGTATTTGTACGCCATATAAAAAAGCAAATATAGTATAGAATATAGCTTTACTTAGCTTTATCGACTGGGTTTAATATGTACTAAACAAGAATCTTATGTTAGTATTGCAACACAATAAACTAGAAAACATAATGGCGGCGGTAATCTCTTTTTGACAGTTGAAATTAATAAACTATGACAATCAATCATCAGTGATCATCTCGTCCAATGCAATTATATTATAACCTGTACAAGTTAGCTTGATCTTTTTGACAGATGTAATTTTTTCTGCTCGATACAACTTTGCAATGGTGAACATATTATTTTCTTAATTTAATGATTTCAAAAATTGTAAAAATATACAAAAATACATGTAACACAAAAGTCCCTAAAGATTCAAGCGTTATCTGAAAATTATTTTATTTCTAAACTTTTTATCGCTTCAAAGTAATTTTTAATAGGAACACATGAAAATATTTGTAGCTTGTACAATGTTACATCGGTCGGACGGATGGGACAATAACTTGCTGTAACTGTTACAAATAACTATTACAAAAAATCATTAAAGACCAGATTTTTTTTCAGATTTCAACCCGTGTTTTTTGGGGAAAGTTTTTTACTTTCATGGTCTGAGCCCTGTAATATTAAATAGTACTTATTATGAATATTGACCCACCGTCGCTTATCTACCCAATGTTTTATATGTCTAGTGTAATAAAGCCACACCATCTCGTCACAGTTACCATACCGATTCCACGCGCACTGGGTCCCGGGTTCGATTCCCGGCCAGACAGGCATCTGAATGATGAGTTTAGATTTCTGTGCTAGATCTGGGTGTTTGTGTATTCATGTTTGTGTCCATGGCACCCACGACACAGGAGAAAATCCTAGTGTGGGGTTATGAGTGTAGAAAGCGTCTTTAGAGCGTCTCGGACTACTAGATATTCTGTTTCCCATGTTTGTCAAAAAGATAAGCTAAGTTCTACAGGGTATAACGAAGTGTCATAACTCTATGCCGCTCACTTCAATTTATCTAGAATGTTTAAATCAATTATTCCGCCATATTGATAGATTTTGAAAATAGTTCACTTAAATTGGTTTTGTTCGAATAAAGTACATGTTTTAATTTATTTTAAGAACTTTTACGGATTCTTGACTTTTTTCTCGAATTTTTTAAATGGTGTACAATACCTAGCCAAAATACAGCTCATTTGGTTAAATACTTGAAACTACTAGAATGTAGTCTATCTACTAGCGAATTAAAATGCAATGATTTCGTGCTAGAAAGGGACAAACATACATGTTACATCCCTTTGACAACAGCGCGCTCTAAGATTCCCCAAAATGCGAATACAATATTTCACGAAATTCTCTAAAATGCAATACAATATTGCTATTTCCACAAAATACTAAATAGGCCTTACATTCCTTTTATTCTCACCGTGCGATAAAATTCAGCTCCCATTTTTTGTCTCTAATACTTGAATTAGTATTTATTAACGTAATTATTTTACATTGAATTTTATACAAATAATTTTATATACGTTTACCCCGCAGTTTCTATAAGAAATAGACAACCACATCAGTATAAATTTTAGCTAATTAAATATGCTTTATATAAATATACAACACACAGACAACGTAAAACAGCTGTCACTCACACACCTATTTTAAAATCTAACCATTGGTCTTCGTGTGCAATATCTAAACATACTTTGCGCTAACACAGCCTGCATCATGCCCGTTTCTTCGAGAAGTAATCTGTTATTTTTCCCGTGAGTTTCTTCTTAGTTTCAGACGACAATTCAATTTGAATCTTTGTCTCGTTATCCCCTTGCAAATTAGACGTGTTCGCGTCAAATAACGATGTGTTCGCCGTGTTAAAATTCAGTTTTCCGTTACTTTCGTCCAATTTCTCCATTTCTTCGAACAGTCGAGACGTTTGACTGACTTGTGGTACCTCCAAATTACTCGCTTCTTTGGTTTCAGCTGAATTCATTTTTGTTTTATTAAGCCCCGTTATTTTATTATCGTCACATGTTACATCTTCAGTTGTCATTGTATCATAAACTTCATTTAGCAACTGATCTGTATTCAGACTGCTTTCTTTACTCGTTTCAGTGTTTGTGAAGAACATCTGTTTTGTTTTTTGAGACTGGTCACTGGAGAAATCTTGAGAGAATAGATCTGGGGACCGGTTATCAAGTGTTCGCTCCTCCGTCGATGTCACTTCTTGGGTGTCTGTACCATTACTCTGAAAATTTGATTTAAATTAACTTCTACCACATTGCAATATTTTTAATAACGTCGCTGCTTAAAAAATAATGTTACCTAATAAAAAAGCCATAGTCAAAAAATATCATGCCTTTATGAATCAACTACCAATTCGGCGATAGTGTAAGAAAAATATTGTAACTGAATACTTATAAGTGGCTCCCTAGGTCTATTGATATTTTATATTTTATATACAAAATTGATATTTTATTTGGTTATAGAAATATTCATGGCACATACGCCCAAAGATAGGAAAGATTTTCCTTTTAGGAACTTATCTAAATGAATGGATTTCAACAGATAATCTACGATATTTTAATTTTTAGCTAATAAAATTCCGAAAAACGAGACAATTATCAGTATATTAAAAAAATGCGACTTTTCGTACTTATCCCATTATTCAATGAAAGGGAACATGTGTATGTTAGGTTTTAATTAAGGAGTAGATAAAAGATAAGTAATAACATAACAGATAATTTGGTAAGTCACTAATGTTATTTCTACGAATTTATATTTTAACAGTTTACTTCATCAGCATATTATAAGTAAGCTAGCAACAACACTCACAATATCCATTTCTTCAGAATCCGAAACCTCCACCGATTCCTGCTTGAAGGCCTGTGTCAGGTAAGTATGTAAGTCTTGCGAGCGCATTCCCTTACAGTATTTCAAAATGTGACCATGTAGCTGACCTGAAAGTTTAATAGGCGATTTAAATTGATTTTATTTTGATTAAAAAAAATGTACAGTAATAAAATCTATAACATCATATTAATGAATTTACTTACTACATATGCTTCTAACACTAACACTACAAACTAAAATTACTGAAAAAATGTGCTTCATAGCTACATCATTTTAATAATTTTTGAGACCTACGTCCAACTAGCCCAATATTATAAGCAGAGATAATTAGAAACATCAATATAACTTTTCAAGACACTTATAACATACTTTTGTGGTTCTAAAAAAGGGTAATGGCTCCAAAATAATTATAGTGGAACTAAAATGCTTTATCAGTGAAAGAATGTATCAGAGATAAATTTTCCAACAAACCACATATCAATCCATTCCAGAAAAGAACTTACCAACAGTAACATTATATCTCGACAGTACATTGTACATATTGATAATGTCATTCCTCAAGGCCAGGTCTCCGAAGGTGTAGTAGGCCATGGGCCGGCCAGCCTCCGCACAAGCCATCATCTGGAGCAGAGATTTCAGGTATGGCGAGCCACGGTACACCCCACAACCCCAGTTGCCCGTTGCCACCCCCGGGTACGATAGGCCTGGCTGATCACCAGTGAAGAACGAAAAACCCACCCAAGCCTGAAAAAAATACAAAATATACAATATTTTTTTTCGTGTTACACCTTTTGTTTCTTTCGATAACCCCAATTAAAAAATGGTAACATTGATTTGCACAGACATCATCCCAAACGCATATTTTCCTTCTCTGTGTCTGTACCGTCGCAGGTAAAAATAAAAATAAGCAAAGTGGAGCTTTTCAATTTTCATTCCCTACAGCTATGTAAAATCCATGTATTTTAAACCATTTGACAGTTCTATGTTGATGACTTAAGCCTTGCCCGTCTTCGAAGTATCCAGTGACAAAACCAACTGACAGCACCGGTACCCAGTCTTGTAGAACGACTATGCCACACCTTTTTCTAGATCTTCCTTTACAAAAGGTGTAGTTGCCTGCTCAATTATAAAAATTAAAATATCTAAAAAAATATAATATTATTAGATAGCGACTAATTTAGTGGGTTCTGGGAGAAATTCCCAGGGGCATTGCCCTGTGCCACCCACCGCGTCGCAGGTTGCGGATAGCGAAACGGTCTTCAGATATGGAGGCTAGCTGCTTTGGCAGTCGCGGACAGCTGGGCGGTCCATCTAGAGGGGTGCTGGGATACTTGTGGCGGAGTCTCCCTATAAAATGGCACGAAACCCGATGATAGAGGACGACAGTGGCGAGTAGGAGCCGCCACTCAAATCAAAGCTCGGACCCGGGTAGACCAACCTCGTGAGCTCTGGAACAGCAATTGGTCTAGGAGATACAAACTCCGAAATTAAAGTGTAACCACTGCCTTGTGGCAAGATGTTGGATCATCAAAGGCTAGGGTATCACCCCGAAAATGTGATGTGTAGTGCCTTGGGAAAGCACTGCACTATTTTCCCAACCCCTTATGGAATGAGTGAAAATGAGAATGTTTTGCCTTGCGATCCGGCTAGCACCCGGCGCTTGCAGGTACCCGGGCCTGCAAGTGAGAAATTGGTTACCGAAGACTGTAAGAAGGTGGGTACCCAGGCCTCCTTATCAGTGAATGCTACTGGTCTTAAAGAAAGTAATAAAAAGCTAGCACAGCAAGTGTTTCATCCTGGTCTATTCCTGGCTAGACCAAGAACCTTATCACAGAGCTCTACTTCAGATGCTAACACACAGAGTCCAACAATTATTAGAAACAACATGGATCCTGAATCAGAAATACCTGATCCTCCCACGTGGCAAAGAGTACCAATACTACGCAGCTCCAAAAAAAGGAAAACTGTTACATCTCCATCACCGGAGAAAATCGTAACCACAAACCAATTCATTAGTCTTCCAATAGATCAGGAAGAAAACAGCGACGGAAATATCCCTGTAAAAGTATCGAAACCGCCTCCCATAATTCTATATGGAATAGAAGACCTCACGAAGCTAACTGAACTTTTGGAATGTGTTGCAGACAAAACTGAGTTCATCTACAAAATCATTAATCAAAACCAACTTCGTATAAACTGTAAAAAAATAGAAGTTTATAAATGTATATTACAAGTAATTAGAGAGAAAGGGCTGATTGGACACACTTTTAATAGAAAGGACAAAAGACCATATCGAGTTGTAATTAAGAATCTTCATCACTCAACACCAATAAATATAATAAAAGAAACACTAGAAGAGACAGGAAACACAGTTATTGGAGAAATAATAAATGCAAAGTATGGGCCCACAAAAAAACCGACTTCTACATTCTTTGCAACATTACAACAAAGCTCAAAAAACATAGCTGTAAAAAGTATCAAACACATAAATCACCAGACTGTCATCATAGAAGAACCAAGAAAACGAAATTCTATAACCCAATGTCAGAAATGCCAGCAGTATGGGCACTCCAAAAATTACTGTATGCGACCCTACCGATGTGTGAAATGCGCCGAAGGACATAGAACAGCAGACTGTCCTAAGACCGATCGGAATACCCCGGCAAAATGTGCTCTGTGCCTTGGGGCCCATCCAGCAAACTACAAGGGATGTGAAGTCTATAAAGAAATACTATCAAGAAAATCTAACAAACAAGCACACTTAAAAGCAAGGTCTATTACAAAACAACCAGAAAAACAGAGAAGCAATCATATTCAGCAAGGATATTCTCTTACGACGACAGCCAATATTGATATCTCGACGACTCAATGTCCAGAACTCCAAGCGCAACACCCACAGAGTAACGAAACAAGACAGAAACCACGCACTAAAAGAGGAACAAGCTACGCCGACATTTTGAAAAACCAACCGAAAACAATTGATTTAGAAGCAACTACACAAAGTAAAATAGAAGAGATGCTAATTAAACAATCTGAAAAGTTTGATCTTATTCTACAACAAATGAGTACTTTAATTAACCTCATAACAACCCTGATAACCAAAATAACGTGATGGCTTCCCTCAAGATAGCAACGTGGAACCTAGACGGGCTATCTCATAATCTAGAAGAGGTAGAAGTTCTATTACACACCCACAACATAGACATCTTATTGGTGTCTGAATCTCATCTCACTGATAATAGTAACATTAATATACGCAATTTTAACATTTACACCACAAACCATCCAGATGGCACTGCACATGCAGGAGCGGCTATAATTATAAAATCTAACATAAAACACTATGAGCAACCACAATTTAGAAAACAACACATACAAGCGACAACAGTAACTGTAGACAATGGGTATATGACATTTAACGTATCCGCTATATACTGCCCACCGAAGCATACAATAAAGGAAGACCAATATGAAGAGCTTTTCAGCACGCTTGGGAAACGTTTCATAGCTGGGGGTGACTGGAATGCTAAACATGTGCACTGGGCTTCTAGACTTATCAGCACGAGAGGAAGAGAGCTCAAGAAAGCTATTGACAAGAACCATCTCACCACAATCTCAACGACAGATCCAACCAATTGGCCAACAGATCCAAATCGCCTTCCTGATGTCATAGACTTCTTCATTCTTAAAGGTTTATCGAGTTTACACTATCAAATACGAACATGTTTGGACTCTAACACCAATCATGTACCGGTAATCCTGACAATCGGCACTACGGTTATTAATGTTGAAAATAACGGAAAACTCTACAACAAACGTACTGATTGGAACTCTTTCAGGGAACTAATTCGCAATAGATTGGATTTAAAAGTTGCACTAAAAACTGAGTCAGATATTGATAGTGCCGTGCGCAAATTAACCTTAGTGATACAAGAATGCTGTTGGATTTCTACACCTGAAGTCACCGATTGTCCCCCACAGAGTAAAACGTACTCGGACTTCATAAGACAAAAAATACTAGAAAAAAGAAGATTACGTCGAGTATGGCACGTCAGTAGACACTCAAGTGACAAAAGGGCACTAAACAGATCAACTCAAGAACTCAAAACCCTCATTAAGGAGGCAAATAATGCTGCCATGCATACTTACTTGGAGGGATTAACAGCAACAAAATATACAAATTACACTCTATGGAAAGCCTGCAAAAACTTTGGTCGGCCACTACAACAAAAACCACCTATACGAACACGTGACGCTCAGTGGATTAGAACAGCTCAAGATAAAGCAGAGGCTTTTGCCAAGCACCTCAGTCAAGTATTTATACCGAACGATGCAGCGCCAAATGCAGATGAAACAGACATCGATCATACTCTCAACCAAGATTTTCAGCTAGACTTACCTCTAAAATTGGTGACACCCAGAGAAATTTACAGAAACCTAAAATCTTTCAAGAACAATAAAGCCCCTGGGTACGACATGATTGATAAAAAGGTCCTCGAGGAATGTCCTCGTACAGTTATAGTGTACCTTACGATGTTATTTAATTCAATAATAAGAGTTGGATACTTTCCTGACCTATGGAAAGTCTCATATGTAATAATGCTACAAAAGCCGGGAAAACCTATCAACGAGATCACATCATATAGACCAATCAGCCTCTTGCCGATAATGTCAAAGCTTCTAGAGAAATCACTGTTACACAGAATGCTAAATGTCATCACAGAGAAGTCAATTATCCCGGAACATCAGTTTGGCTTTAGAAAAGAACATGCAACCGTTGAACAAGTGCACAGAGTGTGCAGAGTGATTAGAAAATCACTGGAGAAAAAAGAATACTGCTCATCAGTCTTCCTGGACATACAACAGGCGTTTGACAGAGTCTGGCACAAGGGCTTACTGTATAAAATAAAATTATTATTACCACACTCTTTCTACAATATTCTAAAATCATACTTGTCTGATAGGTTATTTCAGGTCAAAGAGAATGACTGTACCTCAAGCTTTCATGAAATATCCGCAGGCGTGCCACAGGGCTCTGTGTTGGGACCAGTCTTGTACACGCTTTATACATACGACTTACCGGAACACTCCGATGTTACCATAGCAACCTTTGCTGACGACACAGCTCTACTTTCTTCAAACAAATGCCCGATACGAGCCTCAGAGGTCCTACAAAACAGCCTGAACGA
>DWNE01000607.1:0-27294 GCA_018249875.1 Cecropterus toxeus | reverse complement strand
AAGCTTTTTTGAAATTCGTCAAAAGTTATTATGTTTCTAACGGAAACAATGATTTTAATCAAAACATTTCTCTCGAAACATACAACTTCAGCAAAAGTTTCATAAGCTACGGAAAGCAGTAAAATAGTCACTAACTTATTAGTACTGACATAAACAAACAAATAAACAAATAGTAGAAGAGACGTTATTGACTTATGGCACGCAAAAAAAGAATGGCTGTCATTCATGTTTCTTTTTATTTTATACTTAAACAGTGCGTTTATCTTTCCGGGATATTGATAAATTAAACGAGTTTCAAATACTATGACTTGGAATCGCCCATGCACTAGAATCCCATTAATCTAGGCATATCTTTGCATGAGGAAAAATCTACTACCGTCACAAGTGACGATGGTGGTATACCGAACGCATGTTGCATCATAAATTATGAATTGCAGTTGACATATTTTCCTCTTAAGTTATCCTTATCTGTTTATTTTGTAATGTTAAGTGGTGACTGTCGATGGAGGGTGATCACAAGTGCATTAGGTGTTAGAGTTTCAAATCTTTTAAAAATATTTCATATTACAGTCTGTGTACATCAAAGTCGAAATCAACATACTTCTTGGGAGGGTTTAAACTTCGGTCCAGAAGTAACGAACCGCCCGCTCAAGGTACACGTAGTAAAATAATATCTTTATTTGAAATGTAGTCAAAAGTTCATCAGTTCATAATAATATAATGATTTATAAAGTTGGCTGCTTTCAATTTGTCTAGCAACCTAGGAGTCTACACCCCTACTTCTCCTCTAGCTACGGCTATGCACTTCATAAACTCTCCGTAAACGGTTGGACACTGTTACTAAAAGGCAGGTTTTGTTACTAAAATGCCTGAATTGTTACATATTTTTTATAAGGTTGAGGTAGCGGAAGAAACATGGACTCCATCTTATGGTGAGTTTTCACTGCCACTGATACCTTTAAGCAAGTTAATATCTATTTGAAATTGCGTTGTTACTCTCGAGGACTAAGATAGTCATCACACCCAGTGGCGAAGCGTGGGCTTACGCCGCCCGGGGTGGAAATTGAACTCGCCACCCATTCACAAATTTTAGTCGGCAAAAAAACGAAAATATCTAACTTTACGACCAAAAAAATAACAAGGTTGCCAAATCATTTTGCCGCCCCTCAAAACGTGCCGCTCGGGGCGGGCCGCACCCTCCGCCTACCCCACGCTACGCTCCTGATCTCACCCTTCCAACGAAACACAAGAATAGAATAGCGAATGCCTGTTCGTAACAAAACAGTTAGGCTTTTGTTATAATTGGAAATGTTTGCTATATGAAGAGTATAAGGCGCTACTATTTTTATATTTCATTATTTATTTGCATTAATCCACTTACATTCATGAATAGTGGATGTATATCAGCTTCTGAGCTTAGAGACTCAATCCCCCCTTAATCTAAAATAATGTACTAAAGTTCTTACCTTATTTCTTATCTTTTTTCCTTCTCAGTTCTTTCTTTCGTTCTGTTACCTTTAAGAGAGAGAGACTAGTTTATCGGTATCACAAATGCTTTGAAATTTTACATCGATTCCTCTCATACAAAATTCTGGATCTGCCAGCGTTCCTCAACATATTTAGAACCAAAAAAAAATATAAGTAAATGGGAAATAACATAAAAAACTCGGAAATAAATTACGATTCTGCATTTTACAAACATTGACGGATCTATGGTATTCTTTGGGGGAAGGCGGATGATAGAGCTTAACTTTATTATAAAATTATGATTCCTAAGTGACTTACAGATAATATTCATTATCATATCAATATTCATAATCTTTAAATTACCTACTGTCGCCCAGTCGCCATAGAACCATCGCCCAGCCTATAAATTACTTCCAATTCTTCGGTCCTAAGAAACGATCAAGCATTTAATAACATAATAAAAACATCCTAGGACGTAATTAGTTAATGATTTCCGGCACACTTCGGAAATAGGCAATAGAAAATTACACCATACGTCCGGCTCAAATTGGACAAATTAACCATGAAAGATGACCTACTTAAAGCATTTTCTTATACTTGCTTCAGGATATGAAGTTGTTACTGGTTGGAAAGGAATTTATCTTAATATTTTTTATTAATTTAAAGTAGCAAACGAGCATGCAGTCTATCTGATGGTAAGTGGTTAATGCCGTTCATGGACGTTTATAAACAACCCCAGATACGATCAAACCTACCCGAGGTTCGCCACATGCGTTGCTTTTGCTACCCTGAGGACTATGTTGGAACGCCTCTGAAAAGTATGGCCAGAACAAAACACGTACAACACTGCTGTTAATATTAAAAGACAGAAAGAGGCGTGGCGGTAATGCTTCTGGAGTCGAACCAGAACGAGTTTTATAACCAAAAGTGTATTATTATCCATGTTATGAAACAATAATGTAAAAATTTTAACGTTGTCGAACGCTATCACATATATGAATGTAAACATGACCAACATTTGAACTACTTCTGATAACATAACTAGTTGCTACCGAAATAAGCACGGAAATTGCTTAAAAATATTTCTACTTACATTTATTATAAATTAAAAAAATAATATACAATCTAATAGAAATAATATTGCTTGAATAAGTATGATATAAATGATTGATATAACTGATGTTTAAGAAAAAGTTGTAAAATGAAGTTAATGCAGGTAGATGCAGTATATTAATTTTCAAATTTCCTCAACAACGTTTTCGTAATTAAACGTTGTGTGATTTAGTACTAGAGAAACAAGAAAAGTTTACGTTGCAAATTTTGCCAATAGGTATTTACGTCTACTGACAGACTTGTATGTTTCACCTATATATTAGATGAAGATTCAATCTTTAATAAGCAATTATTTCTTATAGATATATAGAACAGGTGTTTGCGGCAGTGGTACCTCCCCGGCCGTACTATACTGGTTCTACCACCTGGTAATGGTAGATGGCCGTCAATGGTGTTGGTCATTTACCGTTAGGTTGATTCATGCTCCTGTTCTACTTTAAAAATGTACTTACTTCCATAGAACTGTGTTCAAGGATACAAATAAAAGAAAGTCTTCCACGTTATAATATAAAATTTAGATAACAATAGAATATTGATAATAATAAAGCTAAGAGTAACTTGTTTTTGTTATTTAAACTGTTTTAATAAGCATGAAACTCGTTTCATAGTTACACATATTATAATTATTTAGATATTATTTTACTTGTGTACGTGTACCTACTTATGAGTTAACATCATGTATTTACGTCATTCCAGTAGTATGTTATCAAAATATCTAGCGTTCCCTACGAATATTTTGATTTGCGTCATATAAAATTATATGATAATAAGTTATGTAATTGTTATATACTGGCAATAATTTAGTTACGTAAATCTTGATAAATTGAAGATTAAAGTTTCTATCTGAGTTTTATAAATAATAATAAGTTATTTTGTCAACACAGATATTAAACACTTGAGAGTTTCCTAAAAATAATCAAAATAATAATAAACTATATAAAACATTTTTATAACTAACTTAACTCCAAAATTAAAACAGTTGTCAAGACAACATAATATGACATAGATGTGTTTAGTCCATGAATAAAACAGTTGTTTATTTATGCATTTATACAATAATTCTACATGATATTAAGCCTATTAGCAACTTGACACCATTCGCTTGTAAATGCGTGTCTATACTGTCTATAGTTCTATACGCATTTTGTACTCAGGCTACAAATAATGAGTACAACATCAACACGTGGTTCCGATTTCGTTCGCTCATTTGAGTACGAGTGAGTTGAATTCATTCAGTGCACCCGTGTGTATTGAAGGGCACGGTGGTCGACGTGGTGACACAGCTATTACTTTCCCGCCGCGCTAAAAATATCGTGATTCGTTCCAATTTCAAAATATGTTCAAAGAGAAGTAATGTTTAAATATTGTGTTTTGTAATCACGTCTTGAATTAAAGTGAAATTATAGTCATAAGTTTTGATTTTTGTAACCGTGTATAGTCAAGTAACTTGTGGTTTTGCCTATGAAATACAATTTAACCGTGTCAGCGTATAATGTTGTAGTTGAATTTACATTGTTTAGAAAATAATAATGGCGTCAGAAGCGAATAATACTGATGTGGAACGTAGTGAAAGAACTGAGGTTAAGCCTGAGGAAGCTGACACGTTATTGAAAAAGAATGAATTAAGTTTCGAAGAGGCGTTTGAACTCACAGGTAATAATCTAACAGGCTGTTTAAACAAACATTTGCAGCGTGTAATTAAAATTCATTTTTTATTTTTCTAGGCTGAAACCAATTAGTTTTTATAGTATGTCAGACATTCTAGAAAGGTAAATGTTAGCAAAAAAGTAGCATTGGTGGCGCTTCGGTAAAACCGTATAAATTGAAATACAAATTAAGCCTAATTTTCAAGGTCCCCGTAGTTACCGTACCCAAATGGTAAAAACGATCCCTTATTACCACTTGTCCTTCCTCTACGAAGCTCTATCTCTTGAATCATATACATATCTATCTGTCAACTCTTGAAAGTCCAGTGCTGGAAATAGGCGTCCCCTTATATGCGCCACTCCGATCGGTCCTAAGTACTCCTAAGCCATCAGAACCCAGCGGTTACCTTCCCGCTGTCTGCAGGCTTTATACTTCGTATTGCACTATAATAGATACAATTTAAATCTTTATACACAGCTTGTATTTTCCTTTGACCTATAGCGACGAAACAAATACAAAAAAAAATATGGTTTAAAGAACCGTGCATACCTAGATAGTTAAAATTTTTACAATAATGCATTATAATTCTAAAACAGCTGATGTTAAAATTACCATGTGTGATTTCAATACGCACTTTTCCAATTATTTTAAAATTGCAACATACATTATTTTAAAAGCGCGATGTACGCTGATACAAATAAAAATAATAATGCTGCTCCTCTACCTGCTTTTTAATGAAACGATTTTAACCGAGTTAATTTTACGCCAACATACTTTACATACGTGTTTACGTTTATATAGGCTTTACCACAGTAATAGTATCATACTATTACCGTGGCTTTACTAAATAGATTTATATTGGTTGTAAAAACGTCCAGATCCAGTCCCGGATATGGACATAATTTTTGAAATTGTGTATATTTGCCTTAGCAGCAAAAGAAAATATCGCGGTGTGACCTAGTTACCAGTAAGAGAGTTTTTGTACTTTCAGACGTGTGAAGCCTACCAACGTTTTGTGCCTATTGCTAGTAGTAGGACAAGTTCGGGCAAAGAAGGCAATAGATTATACCTATACTAACATTAACCTATACCAAGGCAGGTCATTACTTACTGGGTTATGTGGGATTTTTACCGCACTAATACCACCCGGAGGCCGTCCTGAGTGCTGTATGGAGGACCCCGGGAACTCCAAATAAACGCAAATAGAGTCCTCCAAACACGATGCACCTTTCGGGCTGTTCTCAGGCGAGCATTTGCGCTCACCTTACTTTCTGTTCTTTACGACGGCATGCGATCAAACATGCCGTTGTCCTTCCCGGGGTCGCCAGGTTGGACGGTTCGAGCCTTCCGAGGTTGCCGCCCGCAACCCCGGAAGCCACCTTTTAGTCGCCTTACGACAGAGGATAGCGTATCTCTAGTATGGTCCAGAAACTGCAAGAGCAAGGTCATAATCCTAGTCGTATAACGTATATGACCCCCACTCGCCACTAAGTATCTCTACGATTTGCCTCTATGAAGTCCTCATGAATGGGTACTTCAATAATAACAACGCTTCCTAGTTAAATTTAGGTAAGTTGAAGCATTCTGCAAGCAAAAGCAAGCGTGAAGCAAAGCAAAGGTGCAATATATGGGTGGTTTTACGATGGTGGATTGGACCAATAAGATTCGTGCTCTATTTAGATTTGTCGATGTATACTAACGCTATACGTGATCAATACATAGTCGGCGAAGTCGCTTGCCGAAGTCGACATTATGTAAAGAAATATACGAGTATTGTTCATATGCTGCAATTACGCATATCGTACCGGTTGTGAATCTTATTTTTTTTAACAAAAAACGGAGCGGTCAGCATACCGGACTGACACGCAGTGGGTTCCAGGTTTAATTCGCGGCCAGACAGACATCTGAATGATGAAGTTAGAGTTCTGTTTTGGGTCTGGGTATTTGTGTATGTCCATGGCACCCACGACACAGGAGAAAATCTTAGTGCGGGGTTACGAGTGTAGAATGCGTTTGCGATACTCATTTAGGCGATGTCACCAAACCAACCAAGCATGGTCTATATATATACTACCTATAAGGACTGTATAAACATATGAATCGACATATTAATCAACGTTAAATGATTATGCCGTCTTATAATTACAACTGTTTACTTATCTATAAAGATTAGGTTAACAAAGTCACAAGCGTCACTGAACCGTCTACGAAGATATCACTTGATATAACTGTAAATTGCGGCTTTGGGTGTGATGGTTGCAATTTCTAAACTTTGTAGTTGCTATTGTTACAGAATGTATTTTATGCTGACAGTAATACATATGGATTAATATATATATATATAAATCGATATTTCCCCTGATCATCGCATCACGTGTGAACGCGACTGGGAAGATTGTGATTTGTATGTGTTCGTTATTGTCAATAGAAGGCTCTCATAGATAAAAAAAAAAGTTGCGCAGAATAATAGAAAATTTCAGAAAACCTTACATCCATTGATAATATCATTTTGTTGTGTAACTTTATGATTGACAAAACTGGATATCTTTTGATAGCGATTTGACAATACATATATAGTTAAGACGGGACAAAGTCTATTGGATCGGCTAGCAACATATGAATTTACCGACTTTTATAATCGTATGTTCGAAATTTAAAGTCATGTACAAACGACGGGTGCGGCGACGGCTGATTAAGTTTATAATTTCTACAAATGCACCTGCTTCCCCCCATCCTCGGCTCGTATGAATAAAAGGAAACAACTGCTCCTTTGATTAACTGAAAGTACTAGTCAAGGAAACTAAAAACACTGCTGGTGACGTCTGTAAGTAACATTGAAAAGGCAGCAAATGTACGGACACCTTTACTTAATTTATATGTATAAAAAAAATTAGGTTATATTTATTCAAACACATTATATTTAATGTACACCACTTTTATTTGCATTTTAATATTATGCGGACTGTCTACACCAGGGGAAGCCAACTTGATATGAGCTGAGATCGACTATTTAAGTATTTATTGACATATCCCTGTAGGATTTCTCAAATTTATCCTTCTTGGAATTTTAAATGAGACAGTAAGAAAATTATTTATTTATTTATTGAATAATAATAATAATAATAATAATAACTTTCGTTGGAAGTTTGTGGTTGCCGACTCACTTATACATATATGAGGCGAACATCTCAGTCCCCGGGAGTAGCAACGCATGTGATCGACTTCTCTTCTCGTTTGCTATTTCAAACAAATAAAAAAAATAACGGGGACGTCTTACCCTCCGGTCTCTCATATGCTATGGCTAAGTCCGACTTGGATCCCTCTTTACTAGGGCAATTCTCTAGGATCGAATACCTCCCGCATCCTTAACATTTGTAATCGCACCATAAACATTCTGTAAAAAACCTAACCAAGTCTCGATGGAGCTGCTTGTTTATTTCTAAAAAGTAATGAAATCTAGACAAAGTCGTGCCAAGTTTAAGGTTCCTTACTGCGATTTCTTTATTATTATAGTTAATGTTGTGTGACATTAACGTATAAAGGTTGTTGAGTCTTAAGTCTTATCCAGTAAATTGTGAGACTCAATACGCGAACAATAGTGGGTACAAGTCAACGGCCAAGTCACACAACCCATACCATTGATTGATACCCATATTGTCGTAATAGTAAAATCGTCCCTCTCTTCCCTTTTTCCTAAATTTCCAAGCAGCATTTTTTTAATTATATAGCCTATGTCACTAAGCAAACTGAGACGATTCTAATAATATGTCATACGTCACAATCCGTCAAGCCGTTTGGGCTGTAGCGCGTGCCAAAGAAATGGACAAACATAGAAACAAACATACATACATACATACATACAAACGCCCGAAAAACATTACCCTCCTTCTAATGCAGTTAAAAAGTAACTGGTTAGTCCTGTTTTAGTTAAATAGTAGGTATTTTTACATTGCTACGATAGATCGGTTGGCTACCCCTGGTCTACACAATGCAATTAATATTTTTTTGACCTTGCTCACATGTGTATGAGATAAGTCTGTACAATTTTAATAAAATTGAATGCCAGTTATTACGGAAATTGATGTTCATGAAATTCTCTTCAAAGTGAAAAGGTATTTAAAGTGAAAGGTTTGTCATAGTCCGCAACGCTAGTTTAGAGCGATTTGATAAAAAGATAATATATTTTTATATCAGACTGAAGTAGCAAACGAGCATGCAGTCCATCTGATGGTAAGTGGTCACTGCCGCCCATGGGCATCTGTAAGCAAATTCATACAGAACAGGTGTTCTATATGAAGTCGATCGCAGATTCGTTGCTACTCCCAAGGAACAGGATGTTTGCCTCAAATACAAGTCTGTAAATAATTTATTTTCGTCATAACTTTGGATGATTAGAGGATGGCATCCTGGACTAACTGTTTCATAGACCTAACAACCGTATATACAGGAGAATAATGTTTTAATAGAACCTAGTTTATAGGCTTGAATTTCCCAAACTGAGAAGAATTTTCGCATATTTCTTATTTTAAAATATGTAACATTAAAACCAAAAGAAAACATTAAAATTCTATTGAAAATAAAAAAGTTTATTCAGTCAGTAACAACGCTTTAAACTGTGTGCTTTGTTAATTAAATGCATTTAGCGAAACTAAATGTGATTCAATATTTTACACGAATACATTAAGATTAGACGCCAACAACACCAGTAAAAACAGTAAATTAAGGAAACTAAATATTAGTTTTACAAAAAGTATATTTTTTTTATACATATGCTATTTATTATCTCAGAATAATACAATGTAATTTAATACAAAACATATACCTACACATGCATACAATTTTTTTGTTTACAAACTAATTCTACCTAAATTTAAAGTTATTTTATTTAAATGACGGTTTTTTAAACTAAACAAAATATTTACAAAACCATCCTATTTTTTTTTTATTTCCTGCCATCCCTATGTTGAGCCCTTTAATGTGATACCCATATTGCATTTTGAAAAACCACCTAATCCTCCGTCCCCAGGTCACGGCAAGTTCAACCACTTCGTGTTGCTGACATGCGGGCTTATCATGCTCAATGTGTCGATGGAGTCGGTGGGCATGAGCTACGTCATCACGGCGGCGGAGTGTGAGCTGGAGCTCACCAGCGAGCACAAGGGTCTGGTCAACGCTGCTGCGTTTATTGGTGAGCTACGAATAACTACGTTTTCTGAGCTATAGAATCTCTCTGGCTTAAGCTATATATCAACGAGTATTGTCACTACACACGGAATACATGTAACTGAACATACCCACGTGACCCTTTCAAGGTTTGGGAAACCTTCAAAATACCATACTGGGTCAAGGGTTGAGAGGATGAGTTTTAGGTTTTCGTCATGTAGTCAATATCCTCTCAAGTAAACCTCGCGCCTTTTCAAACTATTATCAAATATGGCGCAGCGTTCTGTATTTTTGAAACTCAACGGTAGCAACACACATACATAATATAAACTAGGAGGTCAGCTGATTGTTTTTTTTTTCCTTACAACTAAAGATATGCACTTACGGTGCCGCATGGCAAATACTATGTTAGTAAAGGCAAATATGAGCATTTTTTTAAACTTTTTGTTGGCAAATTTTGAAAACCGTTTAAGAATTACTTCTTGAGAACTAGTAGGGGAGGGGGTTCTTCATATATACTACGGATGGTCATCAAGGTAAGGGAGGGTTAAAAAATTGTTTAACTAGGTCACATAGTACGGTACGTTACCTAATGGGCAAGTACAGTCAATGATAATAAAAATATGTGTCAATTGACGCAGTAGTGATTACAATCAAAAAGCATTCAATGATGAAATATCATAACTAAAACTGTCTGAGATGTTTAAGTTCATTTATCATTTCATCATCTGACCGCTATCGTTGATCATTGATCCACACGGAACAGAATTTTAATGCTTTATTTTTATATCTTTGAACTGGAATATGTCGTAGAATTTTACTTACGAAATATATTAAGCAGTTCTTATTCTTCTGACTGTCTTTCGATTGACATGGTGGTCAGTAACAATACATATAATTGTCTATTGTTACTGACCACCTACCCCCACCTCCTAGTCTTTTGCTTAAGAAATATATAATAGAGCAGTCCTTATTCTTCTGAATGTCTTTCGATTGACATATGTGTTGTTATTGACCACAGTCCACCACCACCGCTGACCACCTTTTTTTTCAAATTGGTGCACTCGTAGAAACCGAGACGTTCCAACTTAGTCCTCAAGGGTAGCAGCTGTGGTCAGCTAAAAAAAAAATGACAGACTGATTAGATACAGATGTCCATAGGAGGCACAAGCCACTTATGAAGGTGGACTGCAAGCCTATTTTAAAAATATATTAAAAATCTTTGAAAATTACAAAGGACACATGAAAGAGCCTTAGGTCTCTGTTCATCCAGGTATAATAGTGACGTCGTTCCTCTGGGGCTACCTGGGGGACAGGTTCGGCCGCCGGGCAGTGATGCTGCCGGCTATGGTGACCTCCGCCGCTTTCTCCGTGGCCTCCTCCTTCTCCACCAACGTGTGGACGCTGCTCATCCTCAGGATATTGACTGGATGTCTGTGCGTATTTTTTAAATTTTCTTGAATACATATTCAAAGAAGAGTGTCATTAAATTGAATATACTTTGAAAAAATATTTTTGTTAACTTTATCTGTAAGCTCGTCTTATATTACAGATGTTTCGTAAAATTGAGGAATGTATGTAAAGGATAATCGATATAGTTTCCAAGATTATAGATGGATTTTTATAAAATAAAGACTAAAATGATACCTCAACATACAGACTTCAAACATATTTGATACCTTTCTTTAAAGATATTTGAAAATTGCATCATGCCAAAACTATCGAGTTTAGTTTTGGCATGATGCAATTTTTGACATACAGACATAAATTCTAGAAATTATAAAAATGCCTACTATTCCTCTAATATATGTATTTATTTTTTGCAAATATACGCAATATACAGACACGAAACTTTTATCTTATTAATCTTATTAAAATTATGAAGTTCGACTTCATAATTTTAATAACATTAATAAGATGTTGTTTGTAAAGGTGAATGAATGTTTGGTACTCTATCACGCTAAAAGTAATCGAGTACCTATTTAAAAGTAATTCACGCTAAATGAAATAGTTTTTTATCTTTTGGAAATTTGATAATTTTGAGATCCGCGTTGTTAGAACTTAAGCGACGATATGTAAATAAATAAAATAAATAAATTTGCAATTTGCATAACTAAGAAATTAAGAGTTAAAGGTCTAATGTATCATCATGACATGTCAATAAATAGTCTGTCTGTTTGGGTATAGAACCCGAAACCTTGCACGTCAGACCAGTTTAATGACCGCTACGACACCGGGGTCATTGTTTTTAGTTCATGCAGTCCGTCTGTTGCTAAGTAGTTACTGTCCATGGGCATCGTTAATCAACGCCGGATAGCATTAAATGTCCGTCTGAGGTCACTGATGCATTGCTAACCTTGAAGAATTAGTGTGTGGTGTTTTTGTCTTTATGTGCATACCACAGAGCTATGAAATCAATCTCATCAATTGATAATTGATTCTACATGCACTTTCCAAGATTTTTAAAGTATTTGACCGGTGATGTGGAAATGGTACCCATTTCCACATTTATATTTTTGTGTCATCATCGTCAACCCATTATTGTCCCACTGCTGGGCACGGATCTTTTTTCAGTATCAAAGTTTTCGGCCATAATCCACCGCGCTGGCCAAGTGCGAATTGGTAGACTTCACACATCTTTGAGACCTTTTTTTTTTAGAGAACTCACACATGTGCAGGTTTCTTCGAGATGCTTTCCTTCACCGTAAAGCAGTGATAATTAAATTCTAATACGCGCATCATTTTAGAAAAATCAGTGGTGCGTGCCAGGGATTCGAACCTCGGACTCTCGACTGAGAGGCCGAGTTTCAACCATTAGACTATCACTGCTCTTTGTTTATGTGTGTTATATATATGTTTGTGTGTTATTTCGTAAAGCTGGTTTTCGGTGGAAGGTTGTGGTTACAGGTTAACTTTTATATAAAACAAGCCTTATGTTTAGTCAAATGTAAGGCAGGTTCCGGACCGGATGTAAAAAAGAAAATTGTTAAAACAAATAAAAAGATATTATACAGAAAAATGACAAACCCACTGAGTTTCTTGCAGCATGCATTTCACTTGATGGTAAGTCGATACTGCTGCTAATAGACATCTATAAACAATTTCATATAGAACAGGCGTTATATCTGAAGTCGATCACAGATGCATTACTACTGTTGAGGACTCGGATGTACGCCTCATATATAAGCGAGTCGGCAACCACACCCTCCCAGCGTAACGAAAGAATTGCTTCACGCTAGAAATAGGTGTGGTAGTGGTACATACCCTGCCGAACTACTGATTCTACCACCTGGTAATACTTTTGTACGTCAATTTCAGCATATCAGCGTCAAGTGCGACAGTGTACGCGTACTTGGGCGAGATGCACATTAGTTCTCGCCGTGCGGCCGCCATCGCGTGGGGTTCAGCTTTTATTTCATTCTCCTTTATCATATTGCCAGGTAAGAAGTATTTATCAATATTTTTGTTAATTATGATTTGTATTGAGAGGAAATTTGAATATAACTCTGAGAAATCTGAAACTATGAAATCTTCATTTTTAAAGTTGGTGAACCTAATAAGTAGGAGTTAGGAGTGCCTCAGGCTGAGTTTTTCAACTCATTGCTTAGAGTATAATATAATACCACTGCCGCAGTGTCAATCGATCTGAAATCTTTAGTCGTCACATAAGGAAAAAGCGTTATGCCTCTTGCGTGCATTTTCGTCACACACTTTATAGCATATACGAGTGTAAGTGTATGTAGATACCATGCGTGAGAAACAAGCATCAAGCATCAATGTATACGCTTCTATAATAAACTTCCTATAGAAATCAGAAATTTGTCAACTAGTAAATTCAAAGCACTGATTAAGATAAAACTTTGCCGCAAAGCATATTATAAAATTTCTGAATACATAGAAAACAAAGCAGCTTGGGACTGAATATTATTATTGCCAAACATTCTTAGTCAAATGTAAGGCAACATACTGGAGCTAGCCTTTTATTGAGGTCATTTTCCGATCCGGTGGTAGTGTAAGAAAAAATACTGTAAATGACAATTTGTAAGTGTCCCCGTAGGCATAGGCCTACGGGGGCGAATGAAATGAAATGAAATGAAATATCTTTATTTTGTATAGACAAAATAAAGATATTTCATTTCATTTCATTTCATTTTCATTTCATTTCATTTCATCGTGCGCGGCCGGTCATGTCACCAATAATCTTAATTGCGAAGGACAATCATGTTATTTTTTTTTATTTGAATCATGCGTGACTATTATTGTTTAGAATTTCTAATTATTGCAATAATTGCATAATTATTTTATTATTTATTATGCATATATGAGGGACATAGTTTCCAATGAGAATTATCAAACAATTATCATTCAATAATATGTATGCCAACTCAACATAACACACTGAGCCTAGATTTTACACAACACACTAAGTTTTTGTATAATTATGCACATTGATTAAATAAATTATTGTCTATAAATATTTTACAAAGATATCTCAAGTCAAGAATTCAAAATTAGGCTTAATATTTGTCTATATATAAATTTACATTTGTTCGGCCGTAAATCTCATTTATTAACCTGAATTATCGAATGATATCCGTATTAATTACGTAGGGATGGTTATTATATAGGTAATACTGTCGATAATTTAAATATAAATTATATCGATATAAATACAATAAAGGTAACAATACATTTTTTGTATTTATCATATAATTGTTCGTATCTATAATAATCAACTAATATTATAAATTTTATGAGATGGTTTGTTTATTTGATAGTTTACTTGTTTAATACTAGCTGTTCGCAATAGTCATTCACATTTAACTCCTATATAACCGCTACTAGTAGAATATCAAGATTTATCATTTTTGTTGGGTGTCCGTATTTTTAAATAAGCCTATTGTGAAAATAATCAAGGTTTTAGCTTTCGATTACTAGTCAAAAGTAAGTATCCTTTCGCTTTTAAACCGACTTCTCAAAAGAAAGGTATAATCTATTCGTCACTTACATAGTAAATAGTTCTGAAGTCTGCGTTCGTGTACCTACTCGTAGAGCATACAGTTTGAATTATATTGAGCGCCTACTTCGGGAGTTTGTACTACGTACTGTTTATGTACAACATGTATTATTATTATTTTTTTACTTTTTTATGGCTTGGAAGTCATTTTTATTTTTTTTTATTTTTTTATAAATAACTTCTATTTGTTCGCAGTTGATGTCACATACAACTATTACTATTTGGTTTATAATAAGAATTGTGTAATAAATTAATTAAATATAAACTGTTTATTAATAAGCAGTTTTGTGATATATAAATATATGAGTTCAGTCCGAATTCCAAATAGATTTAATTTGAGTATTTAACATGTTTTATCCTATATCTTGCCTATTAGTGAAAAATTACTTCTTTATCATTTTGCGTTATTAGAAATCTGTACCCACATTCTTTTTTTCTTTTACATCGCTGATGCTAAAAGATCTGTTAAATCTGGTATATGAGTGCTGAAAATGAAACATATAATCATAGAAGTTCTTAAATACTCTTTTGTAGTTTTGAATATAAAATTTCGTATATGATTAAAAATTACTTTGTTCCTTCCTTGCAAAGTTATTTTAAATCGTCTGTCATGATCATTATGTTTAGCAAACGTAAAATAAAATGTTCCACGATGGCTATTATATCGATACACATCATGAACATACCCAATCCCTAGTAGACATTATTGAACTCGTTTAGCCCACAATCAGCGTTATGTGATTCCGAAGCTGATAACCTTAACGGAATGGCTTTATTATTATTATCTGTCTAGTTTATAACTTTTTTTTATAAGACTGAAGCAGCAAGCGAGCATGCCGTCCACCTGCTGGAAAGTGGTCACTGTCGCGTTTTGTTCATAATGATATACATCATCGTCAACCCGTTATTGTCCCACTGTTGGGCACGGGTCTTCACTCAGAATGAGAGAGTCTTAGGCAGTACACCGCGCTGGCCAAGTGCGAATTGGTAGATTTCACACTCTTTGAGAACTCTTTTTTTAGAGAACTCATATGCAGGTTTCCTCACGACGTTTTCCTTCACCGTAAAGGAGTGATAATTAAATTCTAATACGCACATAATTGTAGAAAAATCAGTGTGCCTGAGATTCGAACCGCGGATCCTCGATTGAGAGGCCGAGATGCAACCATTGGGCTATCATTGCTCAATATCTGTATAATGATATACATAGGTACATTTAATTTAACGCCTATATGAGTTTTTGTCAAGATAGTCAAGTAAAAGTATTACAATATATATATTTGGATTGGTCTATTTACTAGCTTTTATTTGATATCCATATTGTCCTAATAGTAAAAAAAATCGTCCCTCCTCCCCCTTTTTTCTCTATTTCCAGGCGCTATTTTTTAAAATTGTTTAGCCTATATCACTATGCAAACTGAGACGATTGTAATGATATGTCACAAGTCACAATCCGTCAAGCCGTCTGGGCTGTAGCGCGTGCCAAAGATATGGACATACATACAAACAAACATATATACATACGTCGAAAAACATTACCCTCCTTCTGACGCAGTGGGGGTAAAAAAATAACAGAATTTTCACTAAAGGGAGATATTTTTTATTATTATTTTCACAAAAAGAAAAGTGTATTTTTCTTGAACAAAACTGCGTAATAATTCCAAAATCATGTGCGCTCCAAGGTCGAATTCACATAAATGCCCCGTTCTATTAATATAATAATATAATACAGTAAAATTAACATAGAAATCTATAAATAATTTTATCTTATTTTTAATATATTTATAGCTAACTAGCTGAAATACCCATGCTTCGCTATCTGACAAAAAAATGTTTGTTGTTTGAGATATAAGCCCTTTCAAAGCGGTAAAATGTGCCCCCCCCCCTCTAACTTTTAAACTAAGAATGTGAAAAATCTGGATAAAACATAATTATGTTGTAAATGTCAAAGAAAACTTTCAACGAAAATTGGTTCGAACAAGATTTTGTTTTTCATAGTGTTTGTATCAATTACAAAGTTATGTTTTTCGGTTTCTGAAAAAGTGCTATATCTCAAAAACTGTCAACCATATTATGGTTGTTAATAAAAAGATGTTATACCTACAAACCAAAAGACAAACCCGCTGAGTTTCTTGCAGCATTCAGTGCACTTGATGAAATGAATGGTTTCAGAAACCGAAAAACATAACTTTGTAATTGATACAAACACTATGAAAAACAAACGTATGTGACAGTTGGAAAACTGTTCCACTCTCAACTCTTCAAGATTTGTGAATGACAACACCACGGAACCCTTCGCTTGCGAGTCCGACTCACACTTGGCCAATTTTTGTTGTTAATTTTTTTATTTAAAATGGAAATATGGAAGTCTGAAACCAAAGTGTGTGGTGACGTCACTAACATCGCCATCTTTAAATAGTGAAAAATATCGGATTTTAAAAGTAGCCTACAGACTGACCAGTTATATAAGCTACATCCATGCAAAATAGCATCCATGTTTACATTGTCTGAAATAAATGATTAGATTAAATAAATAAAAGAAATCATGTAAAGTGGACCATTGGTTCTTGCGTGATTTGAATAACACACACAAATCTTATTTTATATATTAGTATGTGATGTAGACTATTAAATTTAAATACTTCAAGTTTTTTTCTATGCAGTACTAAAAATAAAGTGATATCTTAATATGCCTATATGTAAATGATCTAGACAGACATACATCCTTTTCGAAACCATGTTTTATGTAAATCATTAAATTAATGATCTCGTATGTAACTCATGGAATAACAAGTTTGCTGTCGGGGACCGGAAAGTTCTTGATCTCCGATTGAAAATTGCAATGGGACAATATACCACACGTATGATTAAAACCTCTTATGTGTGAGGCGACCAGCTTAGGATCATCATCTTAGGACCATCTCTGGATCACCAACGCATCTATGATCGACTTCGGTAGAACCCCTGTTCATTGTAGTTTTAGTTGCTTAAAAATGTCAGCGACAGCGATCAATTACTATCATTTTTTTTTGTTCTCGAGGGGGAAACCTTCCAAATGTATCTGGCGTCGCTCCCACGACGCCAGGTTATGTGGGTTTTTTATCGCACTAACCCCCCCTGGTTAACTGGTTTATAATCCAGGTTAATATTTAACCCAAGTATACATACAGACATTGAATGTTAAATCCTGTCGAATATCCTGTGAACCATTATCTATTCCACTGTCTGTAATAAAATCCACTTAGAACACGGGTTCTATCTGAAGTCGATCACAGATTTGTGGCTTCTCGCGAGATCTGAGGCGGTTATCGCATACATTATGATACTCAACCGGTCACCATACTCTTTGAAACGTAAGAAGTGTAAGACTACTTACTACTTCACATTAGAAATTGCTGACGTACTTAAATCGTTCCACTATTTCGTAAATAATAAAAAAATAACTCTTTCTACACTCATAGCCCCACACTAGGATTTTTTCGTGTCGTGGGTGCCATAAACAAACACAAACACTCATACTCGCAACAGAAAACTACCCTCATCATTCAGTTGCCTGGCCGAGGTTCGAACCCGGAATCTACTACGTGTGAGACTGCCATGATGACCGCTACACTACAAGGGTCATCGGAAAATAATAAAACGAACGTAGGAAATTTACAATAACTTAATAAAATATCTTTCTCTCTCAATAGTCATGCAAGACAAATAACACATGTCGTAAAGTAGATTATATTACAATAAACATGGACTTATCTAATTGTGATTATAAATAACTATAAATGTCCTAATTAATATTTTTATTATGTGCAGTCTATTTTCTTTGATGTGAGTAGAAAAATAATGTGCGAAGTGCGAGGCAAACTAGCACATTGACGGACTGACGGTTCCGTACAACCAAATATTTAATTTTTTTTTAGTATTTAGTATAAATGTACACATCACTGCTTTGTATTTATAAACACAATTCAAAATCTATCATTTTTCAGTTGAAGACGCAGTTTAATCAAAGAAGGTAAACCACTAAATATATTTTTATTATTTTAACTTCATTCGTGAAAAAAGGAAAAAACAAAAACTTATCTTGTTCTCGTGTAAAATTTGCGTCCTTAAGTAGTGTTATTATCAATGAAAGTACCGATACTAGCGCCCAAAGACAAATGGCATCAACGCTAATCGAGATTAATAAATGTATGGGATTGACATAAGGTTACGATATATATTTTTATCGAGCGTAACGAACTTCAATTTGGTGGTCCCGTTCATAAAATAAACTCAAATATATCGGTCTTATATCAAATTTTCTTATATGGAGATCCCTTTTATATTTAACTCAAATTATCTGTTGTTATAATGGGCGTATTATGCACATAATATAAATTTCAAGTGACCATATACTACGCTTCGAAAGATAATTAAGGTACGTTGGGATAATATTGGAGCTGGGGTAAAATCGGTCAACTGCAATTGTAGCCGCATTAGGCCATTTTTATAAAAATCGCTGTATCAAGTAGGCATACCTAATTTTCATGGCATGGTATATATAGTCAATTTAAACTGTACGGCTTTACCCCAGCTCCGATGTTACCCCAACTTACCTTATAACTTGTGACAGACAGACACATTAAGAGTTATTTCGGTAGAGAACCCTAAAAACCTAGAAGCTTGATAAGATAACGCAGTCCATAAACATATTTATATTATATGTATTACTCGTGATCCATCACCAAAATGTCACCTAATTTGGATTGGTGATAAGTTTATAGCATATTAACGGCCTAATCCATATGCCTGTATATGGATTACCTACGGCCCGCGGCGGTTTGTTTCCGGCCCGCGGTTCAATTATTTATCAATTGACCAATAGGCTTATTATATTAAAGCCTTTTATTTAACATGCAATATTTGTAAATAAATAAGCATGTTTAGGTCAAATCTTGCAAGCTAAATTTAACCAACTCAGTGTGCGATTATGTTGCAATTTAGAACACACAATACCTTTAGTTCTGATCGCAATGAAACTATAGATCCATTTTGTTGCTAATCTAAAATGGCCGCCGCAACAAAATTGCGGATTAAATATTTTTGTACACCCCGCGCTATATGAATATCAAATTTAAGTTTTTTTTTTGATATAATTTTTTACTAAGCAACATAATTATGTGTTTGACTACTACGATTTTGTTTTTATTTTTAGTTCATTGAAATATAAGCTAGTTTTTATTTACATAATAGTTTAAATAAGGAATTGTATGAGGATAATACAGCATCATAAAACGTGTGTAAAAAATACCTCTTGACATACCCTTATAAAGAATAACAACATCCAAATAAATGTCCTTTATTATAAAAACGAGTATAATAGCCATAGTTCTTAAATAAATTCAAAAGTTTCTCTATATTCCGGCCACATACGCACACAATATAAATTTAATACAATATATACACAAAAACTCAAATATATATTTCTTTACATAAAATGTGCGATATTTATTATGGCTGTAAATAAATAATTATTGATCGTACCTGTTATACATATACGACTAGCAAATTTCAAATTCTTAAATTGCCAGCAACTAAAATGGTTGCTAACCCCTGGTCTAATCTATTTGGAACAGTCACGTGTGTTGGAATGTCGATGTTTACATAATAACCGGCAGGAA
The DNA here is from genome assembly GCA_018249875.1 of Cecropterus toxeus. Lineage (NCBI taxonomy): Eukaryota > Metazoa > Arthropoda > Insecta > Lepidoptera > Hesperiidae > Cecropterus > Cecropterus toxeus. Next base: position 7,227 of record DWNE01000607.1, on the reverse strand, counting down.
ATTATGTCATAGCATGATAATTTTTTTACTGTAATGCAGACAAATAGCCTGGATACTATTGGGGATGCCAAGGGCAAAGTGTTTTTCAAAATATTTCTTAAATCTATCAGGTCGTAGAACTACTACTAACTAGTTGGACCGGGAAGGTACCACCGCCACACCTATTTCTAGCGTGAAGCAGTTCTTGCGTGTGGTGGAAAGGTGTGGTTGCTGGGACATTTGTATATGACTTATATATCTGGAACCTCTTTTTTATGTGAAGTAGCTTACAAATGTCCATCGGCGGCAGTAACCATTTACCATCGAGTGGATTGCATGCTCTTTTGCTACTTTATACTGATAATCTGAATATCTTATGCTCAATCTGATAGAACAAATTTTTAATAAAATTACTAAATAACTTGTTCTTTTTTTAGGTTTGGCATGGCTGATAATTCCCGGCAAATGGTCCTGGTCGTTATTCGGGTTCCGCGTGGTCCCGTGGCGGGCCTTTATATGGTCCTGGTGCGCTCCTGGCCTCCTGGCTGCCGTGGCCTTGCTCTTCTTGCCAGAGAGTCCTCGGTATTTGCTGGTTTCTGGAGGACCGGAGATGGCCCTGCCGGTGCTAAAGAAGATGTACTTTTATAACCACGGAGCGTCGGCTGAAAAGTTTCCTGTAAGAGCAAAGGTTTTTTATTTGCTAAACAAGGCGACGCCATTTTAAGAAACCCCTTATATGTATGTGACCCTGTAGTATGAACAGGTCAAACTTGAGATACAATTAGTTGCGTCTATTTCTCTATCCAATAATCTGCTTTTCATAAATGATAGCCTTAAAGCCTTACGAAATAAATACAAGCTCACTTTCACAAATACCATGTTCATGTCTATTTTATTTTTGCCTATAATTGCAGTATTAGACGCTGCTGTCGGTTGTCTGAGGCCTGTTAACCTAGTCATCGGAGGTAGCATCCTATCTATGACTAAACTTGGGTAATACTGATCTTACCTGGGGTTGATTACAGGTGTACATGGGCGGTAGTGACCACTTACCATCAGGTGGAGTGCTCATTTGACACTTCTATATTATGTAAACAGCGTTATTTATTTATATTCTAGCTAAAACTAAAACAAGAGACTCATCTATATTTGTAATTTCAGGTAGAAAAAATAACCACCAGTGGGGATCAAGGCCAACGTGGAGGTTTCGTGGGTGCTCTACAGAACATCACCCTACTATGTCGTCCGCCATTGCTTCGTTGCGTCTTCATCTCCCATATATCCATGTTTGCCGTATTTATGCTGTGAGTGACATGGTACACAAAGAAAAAAATATTCAGAAAGGCAGAGGTAACTTAATGGACACAGGCAAATAAATAATGCCAGACAGACGGACAGACAAATAGACAGATAAATAGTGATAGACAGACATATAGGTAGAGAGATAGACAAAGAAAAAATGGCAGAAAGAGAAAAATTAACAGAAAGATAGGCAAACTGATAAATCGATACTTGTTATAGGAAAATAGGTGATAGAAATAACAGAGAACGACACAGACAAACAAACTGTCAATGAAGTAGAAAAATAGATAGACATATTTACAGACAAAGAGAATTAGATGAGAAAGCAGGTTAGTGGCTAAATGATGTCAGGTATATGGCCTACAATAAGGTTTAACAATCCCAGTATATCAACAGTATCCTTCCATGGCAGTCATAGTGCTTAACATTGCTTGACTTTTTAAATCAATTAAGATTAATAAATACGGGCCTAATTATTTCAATGAAGCCCTAAATTTGTAAAGTCGGTAGAAAGAACAAAAAAATCGCCTGAACAGCAGTGTTAAGCGCTGTTGAACTTTGGTTTGAGGAGTATGGAAAGGAAAAAATATATATGAATCGTTTCAAGTTAGTTCTCACGAGTAGCAACGCGTCTGTTGACCTCAGGAAGGATCCTAATCATGTCTAAGCTTACAGATGTCCATGAGTACAAGTGGCTACTAAACGTTATTGCTGCATACTTGTTTGATTCTGTTATAATAAAATGTTTATGTAATATATGTATATGTTTATTTAATTCCAGGGCAAGCGGTCTCTACGTATGGGTCCCGGATATCCTGAACAGTATTCTACGGAACACTGGTGACCAACAGACATCTATCTGTGAGATCATACACAATAAGTTCCAGACAGCCAGGAATCAAACTGTAAGTTTTTTTGGAATTTATAGCTACCTAGCATGTAGTCAATTTAATTTGCATTAAAAACATAAAACACATAAGAATTAACAAAAAATAACATAATAAAAGTATGTATATGTTATTGTACTGTGTATTCGGATAAAATTTAGTATTACAATACATTTACGAGTATTATATTCTGTGATGTGACCACACAAAATTACTCCTCCCCACCCCATGTCACACATTGATGACTCGCGTGATAGAACGGTCACCATACCGGTCTGAAGCGCAATGGGTTTCGGGTTCGATTCCCGGCTAAACAGACATCTGAATGATGAGTGTAGATTCTGTTCTGGGTCTAAATGTCTGTGTATTCATCTTTGTGTGTCCATGGTACCCACGACATAGGAGAAAATAAAATAATCCACCCCCACTAGGTGGGGCTATGAGTGTCGAAAGCGTCTCTTTTACATCGTCACACTTTATCGACTTCCTCCTTTCCCCTTAATGTGTTACCAGTGGCGCAGCGTGGGCTTACGCCGCCCGAGGCGGAAGTTGAACTCGCCACACATTATACATATTTTGACGACCAAAAAAACGACAATATCTAACTTGATGACAAAACAAGGTTGCCCTGTTTTTGGCGCTCCTCAAAATGTGCCGCCCGAGGCGGACCGCCCCTCCGTCCCCCCGTCGCTACGACACTGTGTGCCACGTAATGTATAGATGAGCCCTAATAGATTATTAATAAATAGTATGTTTGTTCCAGCTTGTAGAAGCCAAGTGTGAGAGCGAGGTGTCAGTGGGGGTGTTCCCTATTTCCATGAGCATGGGGGTGATATTTGCCCTCACATATCTCGCTATTGGTGTTTTTATCGACCGAATCGGACGGAAGACTTTGTACTGTGAGTTTATACTTTTTTCCTGAAGTTGTTATTAAATATAGCGAAGAGAATAATTTTCATGTTTGTTTGCGTTTTACTTTTGTAATTCGATTTATAATTTCCTATTTTTTCGCTCTTTGCAAAAATTCATAAAAATGAATGAAATTAAATAAACAAAAAAATAATAATATAAACAAAATAAATGAAAAACACAAAATAAAATTAAAAAAAATTATAATTCTGTAAATCAACAATTTACGACATTATTTATATATTTTTATTACAAATAATGTGAATAAAAAAAACATTCATGCCTCTTGCTGTCAGTTCTATTACTAATCCTATTTATTTCATTGATGAATAAAGTAATAAATTATAATACATTTCCAGCGGGTATAATGGTGGTGTGTGGAGCAGCGACGCTGGCAGCGGCGCACAGTCCCCACGGCTGGGGGGCGGCGCTCCTGGTACTAGCTTTATGCGCGGGCTGTGCTGCGTCCATCCTGGCCGCTGTCGCTGTTGACGTGTTCCCGACCAATCTTAGGTAGTTCTTAATTAAATATTTATTAGATTGCTGGGCACGGGTCTTTTCTCAGAATGAGTGAGTTACAGGTCATAGTCCACCGCGTTAGTCAAGTGCGAATTGGTAGACTACACACATCTTTGGGAACTCTTTTTTTTAGAGAACTCTCAGGTGTGCATGTTTCCTCACGATGTTTTCTTTCACCGTAAAGCAGTATTACTTACTAGTAATTAATTTCTTATATCACATTATAGAAAATTCAGTTGTGCGTGCCTCCGGATTTGAACCTCGGACCCTCGATTGAGAGGCCGAGTTTAAACCATTTGGCCATCACTGCTAAGCATTTATTTATTTCATAAAACTCATATGTAACATTAGAGAGAAATAACAATATAAGTAAAGTAGTAATGTAACGTGGTGCAGGGCGATGTCGATGTGCGTGATGTACATGGTGGGGCGGCTGGGCGCGGCGCTGGGCGCCAACCTGCTGGGCGCCGCGCTCGACACGCGCTGCGCGACCGCCCTCGCCGCGCTCGGCCTCTTCTCCGCTGGTAACGTACACTTCACGAGGCCACACACATTGCCGCTGAGCAGTGGCGTAGCATAAGGGAGGCGGAGGGGCGGTCCGCCCTGGGCACATTTAGAAGGGCGGCAAAAAAATATTTGGCAACTTTGTTTTTTTTTTTGATCGTCAGGTTTGATATTGTCGTTTTTTTATTTGCCGACTAAAATTTGTGAATGGGTAGTGAGTTCAACTTCCGCCCCGGACGGCGTAAGCCCACGCTACGCCACTGCCGTTGAGAGTTTAAATCTTCTTCGCTGGTATAACCACAGTATAGAAAACATACAGTAGTCCGACTCAGGCGTGTCTTTGAAATTTATACCTACCGCTGAACAGAGCGCAAGGGTTAGCACCAACCAATTGTGAAATACCCGTGCTCCGCTACGTGGAAATAAATAGCAGAAGGGAAGGAATATTAGTATGAAAGGGATTTCCACCGGATCACTTATGTGAGGGCTACAGGGCCACCTTGGCCGCGCTGAGGGTGTTTTCCACTGGTATAGCTAGCTTAACGAGAGGAGGGAAGGGAGGTTAATGGAAGTTGCAGTCCACAGACTCACTATTGTAGAAGGAGACCATTTTAGTCCTCGATTGACAACGCATCTATAATTGACTTCAAATAGAACAGATGTCCTTGTGCGACAGTGGCCACTTACCATCAAGTGGACTGCATACTCGTTTGCCATTTCAATGTAATAGAAAATCAAACAGATGTGGTTAAAATAGTATTATAAGAATGTATTATAACAATATTTTCGGCATAGCCTCTTCCCATAACTTCGATGTCGAACTTCACTCCGTAAATGTTTGATAACGACAACTCGTAAAGACATTTTTAATTAACATTATTTTGTCTGTTTCAGGTTCAACATTTCTTATGTTATTTTGGCCGAAACCCGAAAAAGTTCGGGAGGAAATGGAGAAAAAGGGATTGACTTATTAAGGATTTTAAATTGGATACAAATTGATACCTTCCATTTTGTTTATATAGTTTTAAGCATTTAGTAAAATAATTATTTTGTATCCAGTTCTAGACACTGAAATATTTATATTATTGAATGTAATACTTAGGCTGACATTACATTGAAAAGTTTTTTAATATTACCTTTTGGTGATAATAGACTTAAGTATTTTAAAAAAAGTGGAATAATTATTATCGATAAAATTATTAATTAAAATGATTAAGTAGTAAATGTAACGTATTGTATATTGGACAATGTAAGAGACATATTGATAAAAAAATATTAATGATAATATAAATTGTAATATACAAAGTAATATGTTTTGAGAAGGTACCTCGGCCACACCTAGTTTATTTCTATTGACTTATATATAACATGACTTAGTTTCGTTCTCTGGAACGCATCAGTGATTGGCTTCAGGGAACCCCAGTTCTATATAAAGTACGTTACAAATGTTTACAGACAGCTGTGACCATTTGCCAGGTGGCAGAACCAGTGTAGTTCGACCGGGGAAGTACCACCGCCACACCTGTTTCTAGCGTGAAGCAGTTCTTGCGTTTTGTTGGAAGGGTGTGGTTGCCGGCTCACTTATGGGTATATGAGGCGACCATCTCAGTTTTCGGGAGTGGCAAAACATCTATGATCGACTTCAGATAGAACCCCTGTTCTATATGAAGTTGCTTGCATGTGTCCATGGGCGGCAGTAACCACTTACCATCAGGTGGACTGCAAAGAAACAAACTGATAAAAAAAATTACCAGTGTGTGCGCGTCCTTTTTTACTTCCATCGTAAAATATCCTTGAAAATGTAAACAGCTTAGCAACATATTATATAGACGATATTATTATTATTATTTTATAGATATATTAAGTAAGATAATTTATAATCTTACTATTTTACTTGTTTATGAAAAAGAAACGCGAGCGCCATCTGTCAACGTTACTCGAAAGTGACGACATAGATTACCATTCAATGTCATTATGATTTTCACAAATACCTAACGTATTTTTAACTTCAAAAAAGGAGGTTCTCAATTCGACTGTGTTTTTTTACAAATCACTTTGAGCGCACCTGGCGTGTTGCTGTAAAATGACAAGAACACGCAGGGCGTGTTGATGGCACTAAATTTGTTAGAGTAATATTCAAAGTGAGATAGCTACTTAGTCCATATATGTGGTTCATTCGTTTCTTATCTCATCTGTAACTAACAAATAGAAAGAAAATCAGTTGACAAACAAAATAAAAAGTGTAGAAAATTGTCTTTTGACCTATTATAATATATATAGAAGTAAGAAAGACATTAAACTGTGTCGAGCTAGAAATAGATTTATAAGTCTTAACGAGACTGACACCAGATTTGCAATTTATTTAAAGACGTAAAGAAAGAGGATTCTTCACACTTTGTAAAGATGTAAAAAGTATGATATATAATGTAACGAGATTTTGAATTTGTAATTTTATACGTTTTGTATACTTAGGTTATAATAAAGTGTTCAAAAACGTTGTGAGGTTTATTTTATTTTATTATTAATTTTATTTTTTTCTATTGTGTATAGTACACTGACTAGAAAGTAGGTAACGAACGAATATAAACTAAGGGACTACCTACTAACAAAAGAATGAACGAATTGCCTTCTCGTTCTTTCATTTGCTGTCTTCGTGTATTCGAATTTCGTTCTAGTGACGCAACTCGAGTCATTCGATCATGAACAATGAGTTCAAACGAGTTGGACAGAATCAGTCAAGTTGACCCATCTCTAATTTATCTTTATTTAATAATTGATGATTGATACTTATCATTATTTATTAATATTCTGTGTTTTGGAATCGCACGTCAATAATCAATAATTAAAATAAACCTGGAATTAATCGGTTTTATTAAAGTTAGTGGTATTATTATTTAATTAGGTTACTTATTACCAGAAAATACCAAACATCAGCGTGAAAATTATATTTTAGTTCTATGAAATTAAATTGAAATAACAAAAAAATATATAGAGACCACCTACTAGATTATAAGTAGACGCTGCAGGCACAAGTCTTTTAGAGTAGAGCACACGGCGTTGTCACTTAGAACATAAGTCGTTCCATACAAATAAATAGGCATAAATTAGTTTTTTCACACGAATATAG
>DWNE01000606.1:0-27299 GCA_018249875.1 Cecropterus toxeus | reverse complement strand
TGTAACTGACAATTTGTAAGTGCCCCCGTAGGCCTATGCAAAATAAAGACATTTCATTTCATTTCATTTCATTTCAACGGATGTTGAATTTATAAGGATTAGAAAGGTGCTGAAACATGTCGCGTAAATATACTCATTAGTGTTTTCAAGCCAGAATAGGCTAAGAAATACCCAGATTTTCGAATCAATTGAGTCTCGAGGGCTGAAATAAAAATAAATATCTATTCGATAAAATTGAGGTACAAAAAGACTTTCTATATTGCTGTGCGGCATTGTACATTGGTGTGAGTCTCGAAGGCACCTTTCATTCTGCCGTGAATTTAGCAGGATGCGATTAAGGGACAAAATTGAGGAGAAGGGCAGTAGCGTTTTCCTGTATAACATTAATAATAACCACAATCATCAAAACTATCGCTACGCGCGATAACTATTATCAGAAGCTCCAATCAGGGTCGGTCTGTATTCAGCAGTCGACCACAAAGGTCTGACAGATTGCTGTGAGCTTCATGGACAAATACCTAAATCAAATCAATTCGTCACTCAACTATAAGTCTCGATTACAATAATACTAGACAAAGTCAATCGATTTTCACAATTCCATTTCACTTTCTAGGTAAGACGCGCAGGGTAGCGCCTACGGAGGCACTGAGTGCGCTCGTCCTATCCCCCAGAACACGTAACGGCCTGATAAGGCGTAATGCCGCGATGATTCTAAAGTTTTCTACAGTGATACCGTTCAAATGGCGTCGGGATACCTATCTTTGCTTCTTCTGCCATATAGAATTCAGGAGTATCGATGATTTGAAAGTGCATGTGAACGAAGATCATAAAATATCCGAAATTGAATCAGCCGTTTCTATCCTTAAAGGGGATGATAAAGTGAAAATTGATGTATCGTCTATTGCGTGTAAAATTTGTCGAGCCAAAATTACCAACATAGACGAACTGATCAGGCATCTCAAATCTAAACATCGTAAAACATTGAGGCCGGTCAGCGCAGGCGTAATACCTTATAGATTAGAGGGAGATAGGCTTCACTGCGCCGTATGTGGCGACGAGTTCCAGTATTTCATCAAACTAAATGAACATATGAACGAGCATTATGGGAATTACGCTTGCGAACTGTGCGGTAAATATTTTCTCAGTCATGAAAGACTACGGAGTCATATGGCCAGTCACGGCTCCGGGTATAAATGCAACACATGTCCCGAGGCTTTCGATTCTTTAACGAAAAAGAAAGCCCACGAAGAGCTAGTCCATAAAATAGACACAGGAATCAAATGCTTGTTTTGCACAGAAAGATTCAAGAACTACACGTTTCGTAAGCGACATCACAGCACCGTCCACAATATTCAATTGCCCGAAATAAACTGTCCCATTTGCGGCAAATCCTTCGAGATTCTCAGCAGAATGCACGCGCATATAAAAGAAATTCATGAAGGCGAAAGGAATTTCTCGTGTTCGACGTGCGATAAGAGGTTCTTTTCGAAAGCGCAGTTGAATAGGCACTTGATCATGCATTACGGTGAAAAGAGGTATCAATGCGACCATTGCAAGAAGTCGTACTCGAGGAAACATGGCCTGGTGATACATATGAGAACACATGACGCTGAAAGAGAATACGTTTGTCCCGTTTGCGCCAAAGTGTATGTTCAGATTTGCAGTGTGCGAAGGCATTTGAAGCATTGTCATCCCGATTCTGTAGATCTTCTTATTTAAATGCGTGATACGATATCTTTAAGCACCATTTTTGTGTATTCATTAAGCATAGAGCTGGGATTGTCTATTGATATGAGTTTCGTCTTCAAAGTGTTTTTGGGTTATTTAATAATCATTAAGTACATACATCTTATCTTTCGGACTTAGCTGTGTGTTAAAATCATTTGCTTTATTTATGTTACAGTCGTAATGATGATACGTACATTTTTGAATACCTAAGTAATTCGCTCTAACGCATATGTTGGTAAAACGTTGGGGTTTTCGGGTATGTAAATAAAGTACATGCTCAATATATTTCATTTTTCCTAGGGTATATAACTGAGTATATACCTATTAGAGAACTTAAGGGGGCACGGGGAACGCAGGGGGCGGTCTTCGAAATACTATGCTAGGTCAAAGGGAAGAGGGGAGGGGTTTAGGTTATCATCCCGTAGTCAATATCCCGAATAACGGAAATATCGCGATTTTATAAGATGTATTCCAATGCTTCACTTAGGGGCTGTCCATTAAACACGTAGAGGCTGGAGAGGGGACAGGGGTCCATAAAAATCACGAAACATCACAAGGGAAGGGGGCAGTAGAAATATATTACGTGTATTTTTTTGGCAAACGCGCGATTATTCAACCGAAAAGCGGCGTTACGCTTGTTATGTTTGTCAGTGAAACCTTTCTGTCTACCTTTAAATGTTACTATTGTAGACTTTAATTTTGTACAATAAAATTAGACGATACCTTGTATTTTATAAATATAAAAATACTATTATTTGTAGGTTTTTTTTACAGATTTAACTATGATTTCACTTTTTAAATATTGCAAGTTTATGAATGTTCTGATTATATTAAGAAAGACACTTTTCTAATCTATAAAAGTGAATCAGCAAGGGTAATTCAAAAGTAAAAGATAAGATTATCCATCTATCACCCTTTAGAGATCCACTGCTGGACATAGGCCTCCCCTAAACAGCGCCTCTTCAACCGGTACTGTGCCTTCTGAATCAGATGATTTACCCTTGTAATCTATGACCTATAGATTTCATAAAAAGTAATGAAATATAGGTCCACCTGGTTGGGGGGCGAACTGTGCTTCTTTTGCCTAAACGTGGTCGCCACTCGAGGACCTTCCTTACCCATCGGTTATAAAACATATAAGCAATCAACCTAACATTTAATTCAACACATGTAATACGTAAGTACTCAGACTGATTCTTAGCAAATTCAAAAAGTAAAGTGGCAAAAAGTAGGGTTTGTTTAGTGTGTAATTTATTTAGAATAGGTGTAGTGAGAATTTGGTATAATTTTTGATCTCAACAACAATTTTGACCGACAACAACAAAAATTTGAGACCGACAACAATTGCAACAAAGTAAATTTTTGTTTTGACTGTTTTTTTATGAATTTGGCTGTTTATCATCATTTCATCATTTTGAGCACCTTTTTGTACGTATTTTGTATAAATGATTAAATGATACTGAAATAATATATTTTCTTGAGGTCGCCTAGGTGATTACGTCTCAGGTGATCAAAGGACACCGACGAGTTGCCTTTGATCACCTAGGTGATATCATCCGGGTGGTCAAAGTGGAATACACCGATTTCATGGTGCAGATTTTATTTTATTTTATTTTACACCGTGGTCATCTGCAATGCTGGTACCCTGAAGTTTGATACGGAATATGCGCGCGTGTGTGTGTATGTATGTATGTTTGTGTGTATGTGTGTGCGGTTATACATTATTTGTCGAAAGCATACTAAATTCAACGTTTAGTTGTATAAATTATATACAATTTAAATTTGTGTGTATGTATGTATGTGTGTGTGTGCGTGTATACATTATTAGTCGAAAATATGCTAAATTCAACGTTTAGGTGTTAGGTGTATAAACTAAATACAATTGAAGTTTAAACTTAATGTTATTTAAATCTTTTGAAACAATAGCTAAATTTCTTTTATTTAGACCTATTCCTCAGAATTGTTTATATTTTCATACTTAAAAAGGCTGATTTTGTTTGATAATTTTAAATGGTATGGTTTTAAATCCCTGACGCAAACATAGCGGTGTTATAAGTTTGACTGCTATGTCTGTCTGTTTGTCTGTGGCAACGTAGCTCCTAAACGGTCGAACCGATTTGGATGTGGTTTTTTGTTGCTTGGTAATAGTTTATAAAGTTTATTTTAAAGGTTAAAGGTTAACTGTTTACAAGTTTCTAAAGTTATATATGCTATTTATAAGATGTTAATTAATTATTATCTTTAAAAATATTTTATTCCTTAATATAGTAAGTCATTTAGTGCAGCCGCATACATAACGTTTTCTGGTACGGTTTCCTTATCAGGAATTCCGATTCGGAATTAAGTGTGACATTTCTCTTCCGATACCGAACCGGACGGACGGTTGAGTTTTATTATTATTTATTTATTTTCAGATAGCATAGATCCATGTGTTAGTAGGCTTAAGAACTATTGTTAGTAATAATACATATCACACTTTTATATCTTCAGGTTTTTTTAAAAGTCAAACTTTATTCTGACGACAAAAAATTTTAGTCTACCGACGCATGTCGTATAACTTTCGGCTACAAGGTAAGGAAAATTGAAAAGCGCTCGAGGGTTGTGTACCCTGCATTAAAGGCTGTATACAACAGGGCGAGCAAGTGAGACTATTCGGATAGCCCTAGTTCGCGTCCCGTCTTCGCTATGTATTTTTTTTAATGAAATATGTTAGAATAGTTGTAATTTGAAACTCGATGAAACAGCTGCCGTGTTTGAATTGCACACACATCCGTTTTTAGTGTGTTAAATTTACTAGTATCGTGGTTTACAAAAGCACACATGAATAGTTTTTTTTTACATTAGGAATTTTGTATGAGGGTAGAAACCAGAAAACCGTATGTATACGGCCTTGCTTTATCTACTCGTATCACTCGCTTGATGATCGTATATAATATAATAAGACTTGACAAATGAATCAATAAATATCACACGGTTATGATATGTCAAAGAAAGACGTGACATACGTAAATTATGTCACAGGAATTTCCCGACTTTTTGACCCATCCCCCCGTCCTTGTCACAGTTGGTCACATTTGTGAGACCTTTCCTAGTGTGATGTCACATATTCCAATGTGGGTAGACAGTATTAAATCAAAACATCAGTTCTCAAATTATAACAGAGATTTTGTTACTTACATATATTTGAAATGTGACACATGTTGAACATATCAAAATCCATACACCTCACCTCCCCTCCAAAATCCATACACCTCCTCTCCTCCCCAACATCATGTGTCTTAATTTATGGATGGCCCTAAAATGGCTTCGGCGTAGATAGTATATTATTATTGTTGTCTATTCCTATAGAAGAAACGTAAACAATTATAATAAAGTTACATACATAAGTTGTTTGTGTTTGAATTAACGAACTACACGTGAATACCTCACTACCTTATTTACTACAGATACCGTGATATTAAATATATACAATACTAGCTGTGCCGCGCAGTTTCACCCGCGTTTGTAAGAGAATAATCTGTTAAAAAGAAACAAACATAGTGTGATGGTATATAGCCTAAAGCCTTCCACGATAAATTTACTTTTCAAAACAAAAATAATTTTTCAATTCGAACCAGTAGTTCCTGAGATTAGCGCGTTCAACCAAACTCTACTGCTTTATAATATTATATAAGATAATAAATAGCTTAATCCGGTTTCATCCGCGACGGCATGAGTAAATTTTGAGTTGTTAAGTGGTCAAAAGTGGTTCCAAATGGTTCCTGTAAATAACGCTTGCGTTGCTGTGTTGTCAACGTGGCAACTCACTGCCGCGTGTTTTGATCGCATGTGTCACCAGGTCATAAACTGTGTGTGAAATTTCACCGAAATCCGACTAGTAGTTTTTGCGTGAAAGAGCAACAAACATACATAAAAAAAATTGCCCTTATAATATTATAGTAAGACAATAAGATGTTTTTTCTCGCTGATAAATGAAAATTGTTTGATTCAACAGATAAGTATCCATACGCCTAATATAAGGGAACTCAATATACAATAAAATTACGTTAACTCCAAATTCGACAATTTTCATTGGCTTTAGTTGAAGTAACGAAATGGATTAGTGGTAACTACCACCTATGGACATATAAGCAACTTCATACAGAAAAAGCCGATCATAGATGCGTCGCTACTCTGCTCTGTTCTACATGTATGGTGGTACCGCCCCCCCCCCCCGTTCTAACCACACTCTTTCTACCATCTACTAAATAGGTACACTTTTATATATAAATTAATATTTAGGCCTTTAAAGCAGACTTTTTAGAATTTCTATTGAATGTCATTTCTGCCATCAAATTTAAAGTTCTAGACGCGTTGCATTGCCAATCTCTATTTTCGGATATGAAAATTTTCGAGACAAAGTTTATTACTCTTCCGTTTTTCTGCTCTTTTCTCAACTGAAACTACACTACTCACAAAAATTAAAAGATATTCAAAAAAGAAAGTGTGGCAAAAAAGATTCATTGCTTTCTATATTGCTAAGCCGTGTGGTGTCCGTCTTGAAGGCACCATACCCTTTGGATGTCGTAGATAGAATCTAGAAGATGGCCAGTGTTCCTGTGTAACTGCGGTCTCCAAAATCCATGTTAGGCGCGATGTCTATTGGCAAAAATTCCTATCAGGTCTATGTGGACCAGCAATGTACCTAAAAAGAATGATGGATGGATGGTATGGATATTTCTGATGGTGCCATGGACCTTAAACAGATCTATATTGCTGTCTTAATATTCACGGATACGTCTAGAATACGGTATCCCTCAATACTATTATACGAAGCCAAGTCTCATGAATCAATGCATCGCTTTTCACAGTCCCATTTCACGTTCTAGGTAAGAAACGCGGGATAGCGCCGACGGAGGCACTGAGTAAGTCCTCGCTATCCAACACAACACGTAACAGATTGATAAAACATAATGCTACGACGATTCTAGAATGTTCCACGGTGATACCGTTCAAATGGCACCGGCATCACTATCTTTGCTTCTTCTGCCATAAAGAATTCAAGAGCGTCGAAGATTTGAAAGGGCATACGTATGAAGATCATGGAAGTTCCAACGTTAAATCCGCCGTTTCTTACCTTAAAAGGGACGAGAAAGTGAAAATTGATGTATCATCTATTACATGTAAAGTTTGTCAAGCCAAAGTTACCGATATCGACGAATTGATCAGTCATCTCAAGACTGAACATGGTAAAACGTTCACGCCGTTCAGTGAAGGCGTAATACCGTACAGACTAGAGAGAGATAGGTATCAATGCGCCGTATGTGACAAAGAATTTCATTATTTCATCAAATTGAATGAACATATGAACGAGCATTACGGAAATTACGTTTGTGAATTGTGCGGCAAATCTTTTCTCAGTCAGGACAGACTACGCTGCCATATGGTCAATCACGGCTCAGGGTATAAATGCAACGCATGTCCTAAGATTTTTGACTCGCTTACGCAAAAGAATAGCCACGAAGCGCAAATTCACAATAAGGACAAGGGAATCAAATGCGTGTTTTGTACAGAAACATTCAAGAACTACACGCTCCGTAAGCGCCATCACAGCACCGTCCATAATATTCAGTTGCCAACAATAAACTGTCCCGTTTGTGGCAAAGCGTTCGAGATTCTCAGCAAGATGCGGTCGCATTTAAAAGAAGTGCACGTCAGAGAGAAGAATCATTCGTGTTCGATGTGCGAACAGAAGTTCTTCTCCAAAACGCACGTGCAACGGCACATGGTGAAGCATTATGGTGAAAGGACGCATCAGTGCGACGTGTGCAAGAAGTCGTACGCGAGGAAGCAGACGTTAAGGGAACATATGAGGATACACAGCAATGATAGGAAGCACGTCTGTCCCGTTTGTGCCCAAGCTTTTGTTCAGAACAATAGTCTGCGTATGCATTTGAGGGTGCATCATCCCAATTCTGTAAATTCTCAGTTGGATACGTAACATCTTTTATCACCGATCATTTTTGTTACTAAATTCTACTTTGAAAAACTTTGATTATGTAATGATGTGTTTCGATTTCATTCAAGTTTTGGGTTTTGAATCTCAAGTATTTTTTGTCGGACCTATTAATAGAGCGTGTTAATAGTTAATTATCACTTACATTAATAAAACGTGATTAGGTAACATATATCGTTGGATCCTAATAATTGTTTTCAAAATAGGTAGGTTCGAAGAGACTTAGCTGTTCTATTCTGAGATTCGTGAACCGCACCTAGATGTAATAGAAGGATATAATCATGACCTGCTTGCTCTTATAGAATCTTATCAGCAACTAACTAATAACGAAAGCCCTATATAATCTAACGTCGATCATAGATGCATTGTTATGACTAAAGTCGAATTTTGGAATTGGAGCCTTAAATCATGTTCTATACACAATTTTGATTCATCAAAGACTGCAAAAGTTCAGTATTTATTATTACGAGTATATTTCCTCGAACTCCTAAAACAATGTGCGCGATTCAACGGCTGAGCTCGGAATGCCATCACTGATCAAATGACATCGCCTTCTAGGATAAATTAGTATTGCCTACTTACGCCATCTATCGCCAGTTATCACAATATAGTACTGCATTGCCCGATTATTATTATTGAGACTTATAATATATTTACTAGACCGATTGATAAAAATTAAAATATATTTAAATAACATTAATATTGCCAAATCAAACAAAGAAATTAATATTACAAATCAGTAATTTTTATTATATTAGTTTTACAATATGTATATTTTTTCGACTGAATAAAGTTAGGTTATAAATATAATTAATTTTAATAAAGTATTTTAAGACTAAGCGTGTTTTCGTTACAAATTTCATTTATATATATATCAATAAGTTTGGGATAATTCATGTTAATTTTATTTGTATACTAAACATTTATAATATACACTAAATAGTTAAAAATGATTAAGACACGTGAAACTAGCCAGCCATTGCGCTACCAATTGGATCATAACTTTAAATGTACCCTATTTTTGTTTTTTAAATATATATTTGTCACTTAATTGCTGTAGTCTTTAGTCCAACCTTTTAGTTGAATGAAGGGTACATTTACAGTTCAAAAATCTCTTTTCAGATGATAAACCGCGGAAATACAAGGGCTGCGAATCGTCCTCGATGCGTAGGCGGAAAAATCTCGAAATTCTTTTCAACAACACGACGGTAATACCGTTTAAATGGCGCGGGAAGTATCTGTGTTTCTATTGTAGCAAGGATGTCACGGAGTACGAGGAATTACGGAAACACACGAAGTCTCACGGAAATTGCTCGACGAATGATCACTCTTTGAAGGTTCTGAAGGGCGGTCAGAACATGGAAATCAAAATAGACATTTCGGAAATATCGTGCGATATATGCAACGAACCGTTTCCGTGTTTTGATGAAGTTTTAAATCATCTATACGTGAAACATAAGTTGGAATACGATAAAGAAGTGGATATGGCGATAGAGGAGTACAGATTGGTTGATTTGAGCTGTTTAGTGTGCGAGGAAAAGTTTACGTACTTTGGTTATCTAGTGTCGCACGTGAACAATTATCACCCAAAGAATTGTCTAATATGCGATAAATGTAATCAGAAGTTCAACAAGAAGAGAGATCTGTTTTCACACATAAAGAATTATCATAGAGAAGGAGGATACAGTTGCGAGTTTTGCGCGCAAAGCTTTAGTTCTCTCAATATTTTGAGGAAACACAAAAGTAACAGACATTTTACTAGATGCAGCATTTGTCAGCTGAAGCTTCCATCCGCTGTGCTTAAACAGAAACATATGGAGCTGGAACACCCAGACGATGGGTCTCTGCAATGCGATATATGCTGCAAGGAATTCCACACAAAGCAAGGTCTGAAGATGCATTCGAAGAAGTGCAAAGGGGACGACGATCTCTTCGTTCAAATTAAGAAGGAAAGTTTGGACGCAATGGATTTAGATAGTACCTACGAGGATTCGAAGCGACCTAGCGTTAAGCAGCTCAGAGAAAACATAGTTATCGTTATTAACATGTCCACGGCGATACCGTTTAATTTTTACAAGAACAAGTTTAATTGCTTTTACTGTTCCAAAGACTTTCCCGACTCGGATTTAATGAGAGAGCATACTGTGTTGGAGCATCCAGTATGTGATGTGAAAGAGAAGTGCATCAGAAAATGTAGGGAATCGGTAGCATGCGTAAAAATCGATATATCGTCCCTCGCTTGTAAGATTTGCTTCGAATCGATGTGTGATCTGGACAGTCTGTTGAATCATTTGATCATTAAACACAACGCGAACTACGATAAGTCGATAACGACGTGTTTGCAACCTTACAGGCTGATAAAGGACCATATGGCGTGCCCACATTGTCCCAACGAGACATTCCGCTTCTTTGGTACATTGCTAAAACACATGAACAATAAACATACGGATAACAATATAATTTGCGTGTATTGCGGTCAAACTTTCAGACGGGATCAGAATTTGAGAGTTCACGTCTGGCGCCATCATAGAGATGGGAGGTTTAAGTGTAGTATATGCGGAGCGGAGTGCAACATTCCCTCAAGGCTGTACATGCACATGGCAAAAGCCCATGGGGTCAAAGCAGCGAAGTGCCCGAAGTGTCCCGAAGCGTTTGCGACACAGTATTTGAGGCAAAAGCACTTGATCGAAGCCCATGACTCCGGTCACAAGTGCACGTACTGTGGCAAATTGTTTACGAGGAACTCGTTCATGAAAGACCACATACGAAGAACGCATTTGAAAGAGAAGAACGTGGAGTGTTCGATCTGTAACATGAAGTTCTTTAATAATATTCTTCTAAGACGCCACATGGTAAAACACAGTGGGGAGAAGAACTTCCATTGTGATGTTTGTGGGGAAAGATTCTACTGGCGGAAGAGTCTTCGGACCCATATGTCTAGGCATAGTAAACTTATCAATCCCGTACAAATATAGTAATAGGATTAAGTTAAATGTTCATGATCTCAACTGAATCTCAATGTTATAGATATTTTTATATGTAATAGCTTGGATTTAACTTATATTTAAAAAAGCTTTAAATATTTTATTAACTTATCAATGCACACAATTCCACTCTTATTTTTTTTTATATATTCTTTTAACAAGTTTGATGAGTGTTATATGATTCTATTCTTATTTAAGATTGAATGAAATGCGAATAAACTGCTTTTAGTATTTTAAGACAACTTAACGTCTTTTCTTTATAATTATTAAGATGAAATTAAGGGTGAAATCTTTAGATATATTTTTGATAGTCAAAACATAAGCCAGAATTATTTGTCTCGTGCAATAAAATAAAAATAACATTTACTGTTTTCACTTAACTAACCATACTATTAGTTCAATAAAAGACAAGTATTTTAAACGACGCACCTCATAACGAAGTACCTTCCGTAACAATTGTTAGCAATATGATGTTTAGAAATAATTAAGATGGGAGAGAAAAGCAACCTGAGCTAACCGACCACACGATTATACCACCATAACCATTAGATGTCAATACAAAATTGTAAAGATAAGTTGCCTGAACTAATCGATACATAGATAATAGATTTTAAGTAAAATAAGCTCGTGAAAATGAAAACCTTAAACCAACTAACGTTCTACATATCAAGGCTACAGAAGAGACTTTCTTTCCAGATAAAAACGCAAGGACGCACCAAGACGCTAATCGTCAGAGAAGACAAAACCTTCAAGTATTGTTCAACAATACAACAGTGATACCATTTAAGGGACGAGGTTGTTTCAAGTGTTTCTTCTGTAGTAAAGCGATAGTTGATTACCAGGAATTCAGGCAACACACGAAAGCGCATAAACCGTGCACTATAAAAGATAGAGCGATTAAATTAGTTAAGACAGACGACGCCGAAGTAAGAGTAGACGTCTCGGTCCTAATGTGTGAAATATGTGAGGAATCTAAAGGTAATTTCGATGAGTTAGTCGCACATTTGATCGACGAACATAATTTGTTGTACGATAGAGAAGTTAAGTTGGTGATAATGAAGTATGAATTGGAAAATTTCAAATGTGTGCTATGCGATCAGAAATGTAGCAATCTCATCGCTTTGTTGAATCACGTTAGCAAAGACCACGAGATGATCAAACCGTATTCCTGTTCAGAGTGTCGGCAACGATTCAATAAAAAGTGGGAGTTAGATACGCATACAAGAGCCTATCACAAAAAGGAGTATAATTGTTCGAAATGCGCTCTACGCTTTTCCTCATACCTTGCTTTGCAAAGTCATAAAAGTAACTCTCATATCGCGACGTGTAATATTTGCTTTAAACCCTTCGCAACGGCTAAGAAAAGGCTTGAACACTTAAAATTAGAACACGGTGATGATGGTCTAACTTGCGGTTTTTGCGACAAAGTAATAAGTACGAAGATTGGGTTTTTAAGACACGCCTCAAAATGCACTGAAAAAGAAGAAAAGCATTCGCCAGAGGAGTTAAAAGAGCTAATTGGTGATGGGATAGCTATAAAGAAAGCCAGCGTGAAAACTATCAGGAATAACATAGCGTGCCTTCTCAACAATTCCACAGCCGTTCCGTTTAAATTCTTCATGAATAGATTTAGATGTTTCTATTGTCCGAAAGATTTCAACGAATGTGATGATTTAAAGGAGCACACAAAGATAGAACATCCGCTTTGCGACACAACATTTAAATGTATGAGCATGCGTAACAGACAAGACGCGAAGATCAAAATAGATATATCAGCGCTCTTTTGCAAATTATGTTTTGAGGCTATGAAAGATTTAGAGACTCTAATCGATCACCTCATCTCTGAGCATAAATCGCATTATGACAAGACTGTAGATAGTAATATTCAAACATTCTCCTTGATAAAAGATCGGTTCCTTTGTCCCTTTTGTGGTGAAGTATTCAGGTATTTTAGCAACGTTTTGAAACATATAGGACGGGCTCACTCTAACAATAACACCGTTTGTATGCACTGCGGCGCAACGTTTCGGAATTCACCGAATCTGAGAGCGCACATTTACAAGCACCATAAAGCCGCTAAGTATAAATGCGGGAAGTGCAAACTAGACTTTAGTTGCAAGAAGTACTTCCAAACGCACTTAGGTAGAGTCCACGGGAACAAGATGGTGGAGTGCAACTCGTGTCGGGAGAGGTTTTCGTCGGTTTACGAGAAGCAACGGCACATGATAAATGTGCACCAATCGGGACATAAATGTTCTTACTGCGGCAAACTGTTCACTCGTAATTCGATAATGGTGGATCATGTTAGAAGAACGCATTTGAAAGAGAAGAACGTTCAGTGCGAGATCTGTTGCGAGCTCTTCTTCGATGTGCATTTGTTAAGGATGCACATGGTTAAGCATTATGGTGAACGGAACTTTCATTGTGACCTTTGCGGCAAAAAGTTTCTCTGGAAGAAGAATTTGAGAGGGCACATGGCTTCTCATTTTAAAAATGTTAATTGATAACTAAGTGCCTGTTGATAAAGTTAATATGTAGGTTAAAATTATCGTAAATAAATATACATTGGAATGACATATTTCTTTTCCATTTTAACATAATGCATGAAGTTGTAATAAATCGACCCTTGAAAGAGTTAACTAGAATAATAAATATTTACCGGTACAAGATACAGACGAGAAAATTTCTTTTCAGATGTAAACGGACCGGCTCAAACGCAAAGTTTTAATAGACGAAGGAATCTCCAGATTTTGTTCAACAACACTTCATTATGCCCCTTTAAGTGGCGAGGAAAATACTTATGCTTTTACTGCGGAGAGGATATACCGAATTACGAGGAGTTGAAGAAGCATACGAAAGCGCATGGCGCTTGTTCCGATAGAGACAGAGCGATACGGTTGGTCAAAGCAGCTGACGCTGAAGTCAAAATCGATATATCTGATGTTACTTGTGAGATTTGCAACGAGTCCTTCGCTAATTTCGACGATATTGTGTACCATTTGATACATAAACATGAAATGCCCTACGACAATGACGTGAAACTTTCCTTAGCAGTGTACCGCCTTGTGGATTTGCAATGTTTGTTTTGTGAAGAGAAATTCGATTATTTTAACAAACTTATAAAACACGTTAATATAAGACATCCAAGCGAGAGTTATGAATGTTCGGAATGTCTGCAATTATTCAATAAGAAGAGGGATTTAGATGCTCATACGCGAATGCATCACAAAAAGGATTACAGGTGTCTCAAATGTTCCTTAACGTTTGTCTCATACGCCGCATTCAAGAAACACAACGCCAATTCTCACGTATCCACGTGCAATATATGTTTCAAAAGTTTTTCATCCTTGAAGAAGCGGTTAAAACATACGAAGTTGGAACACGCAGACGAAATGCTAAAATGTGGTTTCTGTTTGAAAATAATGAGCACGAAACAAAGTTTTTTGCGGCATGCGACAAAGTGTAATGTTAAAATTAAGATGACTGAAGACGACGTTAAAATCGACGATGAAGAAAGGAAGCCGTCCGTTCTGCAAATAAGGAATAACGTTGCCTGCGTCCTGAACATGTCCACTGCTATTCCTTTTAAGTACTTCATGAGTAGATTCAGATGTTTTTACTGTCCAAAAGATTTCTATGAATGCGCTGATCTGAGGGATCACACGGTAACTGAACATCCCCATTGTGATACTAAGTTAAAAAGCATGAGGTTACGCAATCGACATGATGGTTGCATTAAAATAGATATCGCGTCTCTATCTTGCAAGTTGTGCTTTGAACCGATGCAGGATTTGGATTCGTTGATCGATCATCTCATTTCGAATCATAAGGCTAGGTACGATAGATCAATCGATTGTAACATGCAACCATACAAACTCGTGAAGGACAATTTTGCTTGCCCCCTCTGTAGAGAAGTCTTTAGATACTTCAGTTCGTTGCTCAGACACGTCGCTCAGTCCCACACGGACAACAAATACATCTGTGTGTACTGCGGTAAACCTTTTAGAAACGTGTCTAACCTACGCGCCCATATTTCCACGAAACACAATACGGTAGTACACAAATGCAGCAAGTGTGACCTTGAATTTGCGTCTAACAGTCATCTCCAGACGCATTTGGGCAGCGCGCACGGTGCCAAAGTCATCCAGTGCACGGAATGTCAAGAGAAGTTCATATCAAATTACAGGATGCAGAGGCATATGGTGAACGTTCACGGCTCTGGTCACAAATGTACGTACTGTGGAAAGCTCTTCACGAGGAACTCCCTGATGGTCAACCACGTGAGACGGACTCACTTGAAAGAAAAGAACGTTGAGTGTTCGGTGTGCTTTGAGAGGTTCTTCGACGGGCAACGCTTGAAGATTCATATGGTTAAGCATTATGGGGAGAGGAACTTTCATTGCGATGTGTGCGGAAAGAAGTTCCTTTGGAAGAAGAATCTCATCGGGCACATGTCTTCACATGTCAAGAACGTTAATCAATTAACGAGCTAGCGTTCCTTTGTTGGTGTTCTGATCTAATCATGGTCTTGACTTTACTACAGTTTTTCTTATTTATATCCACTGAACTAAGTTAGTAATAATTCTAAGATTCATCTATCAACCGTTCGTTTGTATTATGATATTGTTTTGAAAAATATTTTTCCTTATACTATAATTGTTCTTCTACACATCTTTGGTGTTACCTATATAATATCGGAGTAGAAATCGAGCATACATTCTACCTGGAAGATTTAGATGGTAATTGATCCTACCTATGGACGTCTGCAAACAACCTCATATAGAACGGGTGTTCTATCTGAAGTCAAACACTGACATTTTGCGTGAGACTAAGATGGTTGTCTGATATAAGTGAGCTGGGTACCACTACCTTCCGCCGAAACGCAAGAAGCAGACGCTAGAAATAGATGTGGTCGTGGTATCTCTCCGATCGAACCATATACTTTTTACACCTTACAGTACTGTTGGCAATCTTTGTACATAGCATATATTTCTAAAAAAAACATGATTGCGGATGTTACAATGAGATGAGTAATAATATATAAATTTCTATATTTTTGTCTGTCTGTTTGTGCGTTTATGTCGCACCCAACCAGATCTAAATTTATGTTAAGTATCGAAAATCTATTAGTCCAGGCAAATAGGTGGTTTCACTTCGGAATGAGATAGTAGGCTATAAACTTCTAAAAAAACCTTTATTTTGACAATCAAAAATTTGTCTTTAAAATCTACCTATCGTACTATAGTGGTGTATCCGCGTCTACATAAATTCTAAGGTCAAAAAACAGATTTTTTACACATTTATTGCAAATATCCCATTTTCTATCTCATTTATGCTATTTGTATCCATATTTGAATAAATCAAACGGCGTACAGGCGATTGTAAGAATAGACATTTTTCGTGAGCGTGCATAGTTTGTGTGTGAATACTGACGAAAACAAGGATATATACCATCTCTGTATTCACATAAGCTACACACACAGACGAGTGCAATGTGGGGCTTGAAATTTAAGAAGCAGTAGTGTTTAGCGCTCCACAACACGAAACTCTACGACGTGAAGCACGTAAAGTGCCGGTCTACACGACGCGTTGCGTCGACGTAGTGCTGTCGCTGCGTCGTTTTACATACTAATAATCATAGTGTACACACGATGCGCTGCGTCGACGCAGCGCATACGCAACTGAACTACAGCGCCCGAGACGAAGCTTGAGTACTTGCATTACATTGCGTCGCGTCTTTACAACGTCGTAGTAACGCTGCGTTGGCGCAGCGCCCGTGTGGCCGGCTATGCGTCAAAACCTTTGCGTTGCGAAGACGCAACGCAACGCGCCGTGTTGACTGGCTCAAAGGGTACATTAAACATTTGATAAAAGTGTACAATATTGGTCAAGAGTGCTGCTTCTGTAAGCGTTTGTTTACAAGGAATTCCTTCCTGATAGATCACATTAGTTGGATTCATTTGAAAGACAAAATTTTCCCGGACGTATTGAAAGATTATAATGTTTTCTGGACCACTCCTTAGATTGTTTTCTGGACCACTCCCTATAGCGGTTTAGTGATTGATGATTCATTATCCAGTTGCTTAATTGTAACTTTGAAAAGGAAGCAATCTGCATTGGCAAAATTCTCAACGTAAATCATCAGTTTATATATCATAAATTTGTTGAATCCTGAACGGTATAGAAGTATGTCATTTGAGACAATAATATATTCTTAATATGTTACCAATGCTGAAAATAGTAAATACAATTGTTAAACCTTACCGTCATTTGTAAAACTAAAAATCACCACCATCGAATAAACCACGAAATGAAAGACACTGAAATATAACGATACACGAATATGATATACAGATATATTATTTATAATAATAAATATAAAGTCAAATCTATCGTCTCAATAACTACCGTATTTGACAATATTTTGAAAAAACATTTAAAAAGCTCTCCAATGAGGCAATCATGACAGTCCCGTTTGCTTTTCCAGTGGTGGATTCAAAATAAGATAAATTTCTTTCCAGATGATCTTCCGGATGTGAAGGAAGAGAACATCGAATCCGAGAGACGAAGGAAAAATTTACAAATTCTCTTCAATAATACCTCGATAACACCCTTTAAATGGCGCGGACGGTTTCAATGCTTTTCCTGTAGCTACGATGACCCAGATTTTAGTAAAATAAAAACCCACACTAGATCTCATAATCTACTTGATAATGCGTTTAAAATCATCAAAAGGACTTACTGTGAAATAAAAATTGATATCTCTGAGCTTAATTGTGAAGTGTGCTATGAGCCGTTCACGTCGTATAGCGATATGATCGATCACTTGGTTAGTAAACACGATCTAGAGTATGATAGAGAAGTGAAAATGCCCTTTCAGGAGTACATGCTGTCGGACTCGCGGTGTCAGTACTGTGGAGAGCAGTTCGCGTATTTCGGTTACCTTATCACTCATATCAATAATGTCCACCCGCAAAACTGTTTCGTCTGCGATGACTGCGGTCTCACGTTTAATAAGAAGAGGGCTTTAAGTATCCATATAAGGCACAATCACCGTCGAGGTGGTTACCCGTGTGACGAATGTGCCGAAATCTTCGAAAGTCAAGGGTCGATGGAGAAACATAAAAACACGTACCACTTCAGGAAGTGTAAGACTTGTAATTTGTCTTTTCCATCAAATATTCTTCTAAAGAAGCATAGGCAGCTTGAACATGCTGATAATAAGTGCCCGCACTGTGCGACTAAGTACGAATCGCGACGCGGTCTGCTACTTCATTTGCGTGCTTGTAAATACAAATCAGTAATTAAAAAGGATAGATCGAAAAGACTGAACCGCGAAAACACCTTGGAACCGAAGCCACAGAAGAATTTACAACAGAAACGTCAGAATATCGTTACGATTCTGAACATGTCGACGGTGACACCTTTTAGGTTCTATGCGAAATTCTCTTGCTTTTACTGTCCAGAACAGTTCACCGAATTTGAGGACTTAAAGCAGCATACCGCGATGGAACATCCCGTATGCGATTTGAAGTCGACATGCATGAGGAAATGGGTGGTAGATGGATACATGGTGCGGATAGACGTATCATTCGTCGCGTGTAAAATATGCTGTAAACCAATGGACAATTTCGACAGTTTGATAGATCACTTGATTGTCAAACACAACGCGGATTACGACAAGTCTGTCACGGAATGTTTTGAGCCTTTCAAACTTTCGGAAGAAAGCATTAATTGCCCACATTGTGGCAACGTCTTTCAGTACTTCGCGACTCTTGTAAGGCATATAAACGCTGAACATTGCAACAGTTTGAAGTGCACGTTGCAGATATGCGACTTTTGCGGTCGCAGCTTCAGGCGAGCTGCGAACTTAGCGGCTCACATCATAACAGCGCATACAGCGTCATGTGATTGCGAGGAATGCGGGCTACAGTTCAAGAATCAGTGGTGTTTGGCTCGTCATAACGCGAAAGTTCACGATGTTAGGGTCGTCAAGTGTCCGAAATGCTCTGAGCGGTTCCAGTCACAGTACCACAAGCAGAGACACCTCATATCCGTGCACGGCATTGGACACAAGTGTCACCACTGCCAGCGGATGTTCACGAGGAATTCATTTCTCAAAGATCACATCAAACGGATTCATTTAAGGGGAAAGAAAGTGGCAAAAGACCTTAAAACAAAAGAAATTAAAATGTAGTCTACTATGTCTATATGTAAACAATCATTTATGATGAAACGACAATAAATTTATTTTAATGAAATGATTTACTGAGAAGTAAAAGCCCAAAGATGTTAATAAAGTGTTAAGTAATTCTCGATTATTAAAAATAAAATCCAAAACATGCAAACTGTGTTCAAATTACGTAAAAGTTTATTTGAAATATTAAAATCAACACAATTATAACTCCTTGAATGTTTTTTTTATTTTCCACTCGACATTTTGAATATTTTTTTTTGTCATTCTCGTGTCTTCAGCGATATTTTCGTTTCAAAAAACACTAAGGCTACGGATTGCCCGTGTTATACTGATAACTTATCGATGTATTAAGAAGAGCATTACATCAAGAAACATTTCTTTCCAGATGAAGTCGCGCAAAGCAAGTACCAGCACCTCAACTCTGAGAGAAGGAGGCATAATTTGAAAATCCTCTTCGAAAGTACATCAATAATACCGTTTAAATGGCGCGGCAAGTACCTATGCTTTTATTGCGGCAAGGAGTGCGCAGATTATGCACTATTCAAGAAACATACTATATCTCACAGTTTGTCTATAGATCAGGACTACGACAACAAGTTCATTAAACGGACGAACGATGAGATTAAACTGGATATATCAGAGATCAATTGTGAATTATGTAATGAGCCGTTCACGTCAGTCGATGAGATAGTCAACCATCTAATAGGTAAACATGATTTGGAGTATGACAAGGATGTTGATATGCCTTTCCAGGAATACATGCTCGAAGATTCGAGATGTCAATACTGCGGTGTACAGTTTGCGTATTTTGGTTATCTAATAATTCATATAAATACCGCTCACCCGCAAAACTGCTTCGTGTGCAATGATTGTGGACTTACGTTCAATAAGAAGAGGAGTTTGGGCTTCCATATAAGATATAACCATCGACGAGGTGGCTATTTATGCGATGAATGTCCAGATCTCTTCGAATCTCAAGGGTTGTTGGACAAACACAAAAACACGTTTCACTTTAGGAAATGCAATACTTGTAACTTGAGCTTCGTGTCGTACAGTCTCCTAAAGAAACATAAGCAGCTGGAACATTCTGATAACAAATGTCCGTACTGTGAACAAGCGTATCAGTCACGGCAAGGTTTGATACAGCATTTGCGCGCTTGCAAAGACAAGATTATAGTTAAATGCGATAGTGAAACAACACTTCATTCCCAGAACTTATTAGAACCTAAAAAACCGCAGAAGAACCTCACGCAGAAACGGCAAAATATCGTTTGTATCTTGAACATGTCAACGGCGATTCCTTTTAAGTTTTTCGCAAAGTTCTCCTGTTTTCATTGCTCGAAAAAGTTCACGGAATTCGATGAGCTGAAGGAGCATACGGTAGCGGAACATCCCGTTTGCGATTTGAAGTCGAAATGCATAAAGAAATGTAAAGGAGAACGGGCTGTCGTTAGGATAGATGTGTCGGCACTGGCCTGTAAAGAGTGCAGTGAGACCTTTGAAGATTTCGACACGTTAGTAGACCATTTAATTAACAAACATAATGCGGATTACGATAAAGAAGTAACAGGATGTTTTGAACCGTTCAAGGTTATTAAAGATAATATTCCATGCCCACATTGTCCGAACACTTTTAGGTACTTTGCGACACTAGTTAGGCATATCAACGCTGAACATTGTAACAATAATAGGATATGTGATTTCTGCGGCCGTTCGTTCCGAAGCGCTGCAAATTTAGGCGTTCATATAATCTACGCACATACAGGCTCATGCGAATGTGATGTTTGTGGGTTGAAATTCAGGAATCAGTGGTGTCTAGGTCGTCATAAGGCGAAAATCCACGATGTAAAAGATTTTAAGTGTCCAAAATGTCCCGAGCAGTTCCAATCGCAGTATCACAAGCAGAAACATCTGATCCAAGTTCACGATATTGGCCACAAGTGCACCTACTGCGGACGAATGTTCACGAGGAATTCCTTCATGAAAGACCATATCAGGAGAATACATTTGAAGGAGAAGAACGTGCCGTGTTCGGTTTGTGATGAGAAATTCTTTGATAATCATCTGCTGAAGTTGCACATGGTGAAACACAATGGGGATAGGAAATTTACTTGCAATATTTGTGATAAAACTTTCCTGAGGCGGAGCAATTTAAGTTGTCACATGGATATGCATAAGAAATACGGGCATGTTGAAGCATAGACAAAGCGGGATGACGACCCGCGTGGCGGAGCGGTCACCATACCGGTCTGACGCAGAGTGGGTCCCGGGTTAGACTCCCGGCCGGACAGAAATATGAATTATGAGTTTAGATTTCTGTTCTGGATCTGGGTGTTTTGTATTCGTCTGTGTGTCCATGGCACCAACGGCACAGGAGAACATCCTAGTGTGGGGCTATGAGTGTAGAAACGTGTTTTTTTTTAATATTATAAGGTCTGAGAGAAACCATTGTTAAGCTAAATGCGAT
This sequence comes from Cecropterus toxeus, assembly GCA_018249875.1. Classification (NCBI taxonomy): domain Eukaryota; kingdom Metazoa; phylum Arthropoda; class Insecta; order Lepidoptera; family Hesperiidae; genus Cecropterus; species Cecropterus toxeus. The sequence goes on along the minus strand of DWNE01000606.1, from coordinate 5,928 downwards.
TTTGTACGTACGTTTGTATATATGTATATAACTATCAATACTCAGTCCAAGGTTCGATAGTATACTACCAACTACACTTGATGAAAATTGAAAAATAACTGCATTTTCGAAAAAAAATCGCTGCATTTTTGAAAAAAAATCGAAATCTGAACAAGTAAAATGCGGTGACCAACTACAAAAACTGCAATTTATTTTCGTTGTTAAATTTATACGGCTAAAGCTCTCGGCGCCCGCGTGCTTGTTTCGTCGTAACCACTAGGCATGCGGCTGGGTTTTTGCTCCTACGTAATCTCCTTTTCATTTTCCTGTCGATGTTTCGATATCGGCAGAAAAAGAACCTATCGTGAGTACACGATACATTTTAAAAAGTATACTATTCTATAAACATTTTTTCAATATTATTTATTCGTTTCGTGTTTGAAACATTTATTTCATATTATAACATTTATTTAATATCTTATGTTTTATTTTAATGTGAGATATTAATTAAATTTCAGTATCTCATGTCACTTTGAAATATATAGTGTTTTTTTTTTCTGTTCCTGTACTTGTATTTATTTTCATATTGAAGCCTTCTTTATATATTTAGGATTTAAGTTTTAATTCAAAGACAGTATAATTGTAAATGTCCATTTTATGTCTCTTTTACTAAAGACACAAATGTGAATGTTTTATTGAATAAGAAACCAGTATTTATAAGTTTTACTCAATTCTCTAGATAGAACAAATTCTTCAGTGTACTGTATAATTGTTGTCATATGAAGTAATTAATGTTAATTAAACCACACAATTAATGTTTTTTTCCTGTCACGCGGCTTTTTACGCATGGAAACATGTAAAACAGTTGGAAAACTGTACATATAAAGTAACTTTCGCAGGCTTCTCGCGGTAATATGCATTTGCATATAAAACGATAAGATGCAAGTGGCATGCGTGCGTTCGTTAACACACGTGACAAGAAAAGTGCTTATGTTACTTAAATTCGACTTAGTTTTATCAAAAGGAAGTCCCTAAAAGCTATAATTGAGATTTTAGTTTATAACTTTAACATATACACATGTGGAGAGCAGAGACATATGAGAAGTTACACAGGCTTGTGCTCTTCATTGTTCACAAGGGGGATATCGGAATTTTAATGTTACACGTGGGCCCCATAATATGCAAGATCGCAGGCGATATTGTATAATGTATATCAGTGTTTTTCAACCTGTGTTTTACGTACTTAATTATATATATTTAAATCCGACGCCTTATAATGAAACGGATAACATTTTTGCATGGTTTAAGTATTTGTAATACATGAAAATAAGGGTCGGGAAGTCGTGATTTTTTTTTGATTCTGGGGGGTCGCGTAAAGATTGAAAAACACTGATCTGTATTATCCGGATGATTTGAATAGTACCGTAACAAAAAGTCGTTCTATGTTGCTCTTGTTTTCAATATACATGTATCTTATTATCTACCCGATATTTCTTCTTAATGTGCAAATTATATGATTTGTTTTATTCGTATTTTTATCGTCTATATAATTCAAGTGTAGTTTTCTTTAAATATATCATATAGTGATATATACGAGATTTAAGAACTGATTTGTTTTTTGTAAATGACGAACAAATATATATATTAAGTATGGATGTTGTTTTATTCCTGTCGTTTATGAAATACCGGGACGACCCGCGTGGCCGAGTGGTCACCATACCGGTCTGACGCGCAGTGGGTCTCGGGTTCGATTCCCGGCCAGACAGAAATATGAATAATGAGTTTAGGTTTCTGTTCTGGGTCTGGGTGTTTTTGTACTCGTCTTTGTGTGTCCATGGCACCCACGACACGAGAAAATCCTAGTGTAGGGCTGAGTGTAGAAAGCGTGTTTCTTTTATGAAATACTACCCTTTTCCCGCGGCCTCGCCCTGTTAAGATGGCGGTCCGTGGGTTCTATTAAAATGAAAATCACTTCACTGTTAAAAGTTCATTAACGGAAGAACGTCACAATTAGGCTAACTTATATCGACTGCATTACCACGTGCAAGTGGTTTTAAATACATAGGTGACGCCGTGTTTCGCGTAACTTGCATCAGCGAAATAAAATGAAAAAAATATTGCAACATTAGCGTTGCTTTCATATGCAATTTATTGAGTTCAAAATATGGGTATAACAGCCCGCTTGGGTCATGTATTACAGTGAAAAGTATATAGGTGTTAATCCAGGATATAAACTATATGTGTGACAAATTTCATTCAAATCCAATCTGTAGTTTTTGTGTAAAAGGGTAACAAGTTTTTTTTATAAATATGAAGTTGTAAACGAGCAAGCAGCCCACCTGATGGTGAGTGGTTACTGCCGCTCATGGACATTTGTAAGCAACCTCATATAGAACAAGGGTTCTATATGAAGTCTATCACAGATGCGTTGCTACTCACGAGGACTGAGATGGTCATATAAAAGTGAGCCGGCACCCACACTCACCGAAACGCAAGAACTGTTTCACGCTAAAAATAGGTGTAGCGGTGGTCGAACTACATTGGTTCTACCACCTGGCTAAGGTGGCTTGGTGAGAGTAAGATAATATTATACATAATTCTTTCTATAAAAATCTATCCATGACTTAAAACTTCATAAATATTCGTTTATTAACCACCAACCGAATATTTATGCAGTTTTAAGTCTAGATAAGAATCGAATCGTTTTAACAAGGCAACGCCATTTTAATTGATTTCCTTTTTGTATTCCTGTGTCTAGAAGGTCACACTCGAAATAGAATTGGTCGCTTGGATTTCTCTTTAACTAAATTAAAACTAAAACTTAATTTCTCTCAGTAAATGGTGTATTCAAGATTTAATCAAATCTGATCATGCAAACAAAAAACCATACTCTACTACTTTATAATATCTCCTTTATAATATTAATATAGATATGAAGTAAAGATTAAATATTATGTTTATGGAATACCTTTATCAACCATCAGTTAGAAAACTAATAAAAGTGGTATACAAAAAAATGCAAATTATATTAATATAAAATAAATAACAAGGCTAGTAGGTGTATGACAAATGATTAAAGTAAAAATATGTACATACAAATATCATATCGTTGAGAATATTAAGAATTCTTATTCTTCAGTGTGAATATATTGAAAACTTTCTTTCTCGTATGTACACGCGTGTGATATTAAAATATTATAATGAAGAGTATCGTACAAGCAAATACTTACCCGAAGACGCATCGGACAGAAAATAATGATATAAAAGAACCTATTTCGTTGCAGGTGCAAAATACAAATCGGTGGAAGACAAATATAAGAAACGGGATATGGCACGGAAATTGCTATTGAAAAGACGTAATGTTGAATACGTGCTACAGTATGGGAACGTTACTCCCTTTATGTGGTACAAGGGGAGGTACAGATGTTTCTACTGCGCGGAACCGATGAAGGATCCGATGCTGTTGCGAGAACACACGGCAAAAGTTCATCAGTTTGCGAATTTAGAGCTGGTTGTCCATGATAGGACGAAGAATAACAGAAATCGTGACGCCGCTGTGAAAATCGATGTGACTGATATATCTTGTAAGCTATGTCCTCAAGCTGTGAACAGCTTGGAGCAACTAATCCACCATCTGATCATTGCACACGACGCGGAATACGATGTGAGCGTTCCGAATTGTCTCCTGCCGTTCAAATTGGACAGAGAACACCCGTCGTGTCCGATTTGCAATTTGCAGTTCGTCTTCTTCGAATACTTACTCCGACACGCCAATAAACACCACTTGGCTCACGACTACATTTGCGATGTCTGTGGAACCAGTTTCCAAGGCGAAAACCATTTGAAGATGCACAACAGGTACTACCACAGAGAAGGTGGTTACACGTGCGAACACTGCGGTATCAGCCTCGCGACGTTGTCGAAGAAATCGTTGCACGAAAAAAACGTGCATATGATGAATTTGCTAACTTGTCCTCACTGCCCTGAAACGTTCAAGAGCCCGTACTTCAAGAAACTGCATTTGGCGAATGTTCACGGCGTCGAGGAGTTGAAGATCAAGTGCCCTTACTGTCCTAAAGTCTACCCACAGGAGAGTATTATGTCCAGACATATGAGACGGGTGCATCTCCGGGAGAAGAATGTTGAGTGTGAGGTATGTGGTGACAAATTCTTCGGACCTTACGATGTGAAGTTGCACATGCTGAAACACAACGGCGATAAGAAGTTCGTCTGCACTGTTTGCGGGAAGAAGTTTTCGAAGAAGAGCAATCTGAATTCGCATTTCGTGATTCACTCCGGGAAGAGGAAGTATTCGTGTAAGATATGCAATAAGGACTTTGCGCATCGCCCGAATCTGAGGATGCATTTCAGGACCCGACATCCACAGTACGAACCAAGATACATGGTGGAGGAAAGTACAGGAATCGTGGACGATGTGGACGACTCAGAGTTAGTTCAGATGGAGTTTGTTAAAGATGAACTCGAGGGCGCAGAACTTACTGGACAGTACGTTGATTAGATTCGACCGGAGAAGTATCACCGTCACACCTATGACTAATGTGAAGCAGTTCTTGTTTCGTTGGAAGAGTGTGGTTGCTGGCTCTTATATGAGGCGACCATCTAAGACCTTGGCAGTAGCAACGAATCTCTGTGATCGACTTCACAGAACCCCTGTTCTCTATGAAGTTGTTTATAGATGTCCTAAGATGCAGATGCAGTAACCACTTACCATCAGGTAGACTGCATGCTCGGTTGTAAGTAGAATTTGAAAAGAAGAAGCTAGAACTAGCTAGAAGAGAGTTGAAAATAGAGACAGACTTGAACAAAAATGTGAAAGAAGGCATTTCTATAAATAATAAGTTAATTTTTAAAGGTTACAATTGTATGTCGTAGCAAAATCAATAAAACTATTAATCACTAAAGATGATTTCGTAAGCCATTCTGTATGTTTTAAGCAAAGTCAATAAGAAATAATATAGTCTAAATCGCGGAAGATAATTTGGTAGCCGTACAAACTTAGTACTCAGGGTACCACAGCATCTCTAGCCGACCTGAGGGTGGATATTTTGACTTAATTGCACATGTCCATGGGCGATAGTAATTACCTAATTACTTACTATCAGTTCATTTTCTCCTTATCTTAAACATTTATTTCATTCTTTCATGGGCATTTTGAGCGCTAGAGAGAGGCCTCCCCTCATGTGGCTTTAATAATTCCCGTATGCGTGGTTCAAAACCCACCCAATATATTATAAGATCTTGTATAACAGCCATAGCTACGGGCGTAGCCAGGTATGGGCAGAGGGGGCAACTGCACCCCCCCCCCATAATAAAAAAATTGAAAAAGTTGGCGTGGTGTATGAAAAAGTTAAAATTTTATGCAGATCCGCGCAGATTGCTCCTCCAATAATGATTATTTTTTCTTGTTGTCTTTTATTTCTCATTTTTACCTCCACTTCTAATGTGAGATACTCATCAAAACTACGATCAACATAGTCTTAATCTGCATCCCCCCCCTCCCCGGCCAACATTCTTAATCTGCCCCTCCCGATGGAGAATCCTGACTACGCTTTGGTCATAGCTGCAAAATTATAACACCGTCGACGTATTTACTCAGTAATTATCTAGTTAAAAATGTTATGTATACTTTTGTATATATTAAGAGGAATAAATAATTGTAGTGAATTCTAATTGTTTTAATTTGTTACTTTTAATTAATTTTAACGATTGCGTGAGAAGGAGGATAGTATTTTTCGAGCGTATGTATGTATGTTACGCGCTACAGACCACGGCGTTGTCACTTAGAACATAGTCGTTCCGTACAAATAAATAGGCATAAATTAGTTTGTTCACAGGAATATAGAGGGCAGTGTTATGCAATAATTTCAACTAATCGTTCGGAAATCGTATGATAATGTTTAAAGTAATTTTATTTTTCTAAATTATATT
>DWNE01000605.1:0-27301 GCA_018249875.1 Cecropterus toxeus | reverse complement strand
TTTAGAAACTAGTGAAAATTGAGCTCAAAGATTTCGTTACATACATACATACAACCGAAGCTAATAAAAGCGAGTTAAAAAACTTTAAAGTTGTAAAAATATAATTTAAATATAAATAAAACTATGTTAAAATTAAATTGGTAACTGACATACTGATAGGTAAACGTCAGTGCTAAAAATAAAAAATTAAATGTTATATAAATTATAATAAATGTGATTTAACCGCATTTATTTTTAGCCGGAAATTGGTGACCGTTTGAGACGAAATTCTTTGCGCGCTTCAGTGCGGTGTGCTGTGTTCTATCTGTTTATCATGTACCTACATAAATACGTAAATAAAACATTGTTAACTATATATAAATCTGCTTTGGTTTTAAGTTAAACTCGTATCGATGTATGAATGTATGAAGAACACCAATGCAATTTACTTAAATAATAAAATTATTTTTAAAAGATTCAAACTAAAATATAAAGAATGAAATGAATGAAGATAATTTACACCAACTACATACTCACAGAATTACAAGAATTATCCGCTATTATGTACTTTTAGGGGATGAATAGAGAAAAGTCTTTAATAGTCATCTACGTTATAAGGAAATCGTTTCATGTGCAACATTTCGTACTTCTATGTAGATCTATCGATTTAAGTTCTTTTCATAATACTTTTTATAGTTCAGGCTACTGTGACAAGTGGTCTTTACTCACCATATATATTTGTGATCAATCGATAAGAGTCTTGCTTGAGGATAGCCACATGCGTTGGTACCATCTAGAACTCAGTCAGAACAGCTCGGACAGGCAAGTCTCCCGCGAGCATTGCGTTTTTCAGCTATTGAAAGTTTTAAGTATATGACTGTCTGCTTATTACATAAGACATGTATGCATGTGCATCAAGAGGTATGTCCATGGCTAACTTTATGTTTAACTTTATTATGGCACATTTAGTAAGTGAGATTAATATAATCGCGGCATTACTACTACGCGTGATACACGGTTTTAATTTCTTTACAAAAACAAGAAAATAAAAAAGTTGAACCCACTTGGAAATTGGAAGTTTTGATATATACCGAGCACTCACAATATAGTGCTCGGTATATATCAAAACTTCCAATTTAATGTCAAAAACAGATATTTTCTGAGTAAAAAGTATCTTGCGTTACTTCCAGATTTTTTGCATCAAATCTTAAAATATTTAATGTTTACAAGGTTATCTTAAAACGCTACACAGAACTATCAACCGCTTTATATTTAAGTATCGTAAAATCTTCACAGAATGAGTCCATCATTTTGTAACTACAGAAACAAATGCAAATCCCATTTATTTCAAAGTATAGTTAAAAATAACGTCAAGTACGAGAAGATTTATCTCCATCTACACACATTAAACACCTAAAACATTTATTTTTATGTAACTCGTTCTTTTAAACGCCTTAAATAATAACGAAACGAAACTGGCCCAAGGTTTCGGTGGATCGCTGAAAGCTCCGATTCCACTGAAATATTCCGCAATACATCTGGCAGTGTTTCACGAAGAAAAAGTTCAGTAAAAAGCGTTCGGACGAGTTATCTGGACGAGAATATCGCCGATTGCAATCTTTATTTTCTCGTAACATTTAGGTTTAAACTAATGTAATTATTTGACCGGTACTCGTATTATTTTAATTTATTAAATACCAATATTTTGAAATATGAGCAAATTACGCACAGCGAAAAAAGAATCATTTTTTGGAATTTTCATTGCAAATGTTCATCTTTATTTCAGTCTACCTGATGGCAAGTAATCTCTGAGGTCTACGGACATATGAACTTAATTTAACTGGGGATCGATTTTAAGTCGTTAACATATGCTTCGTCACTAGTTCTCAAGAAGATTCATGTGTAATCAATCAAAATCAAAACGCAAGACCTGCTTCATGCTAGAAATGTGTATGGCGGGGACACCTCCCCCATCGAACCATACTTGTACCATCTTTAATTACCGCTTATCTAATATTACTTTGACGACTCACGTGGTGCAGCGGTCACCATACCGGTCTGACACGCAGTGGGTTCCGGGTTCGATCCCCGGCCACACCGACAACTGAATTATGAATTCAGATTTATGTTCTGGGTCTGGGTGTTTGTATATTCGTCTATGGCAGCCGTGACACAGAAGAAAAGATTGTGGGGCTATGAGTGTAGAAAACGTTACTACTGGATTAGTCGCTTATACCGATGGTGCAGCAAACACATAAAGACGAATAAGCACGCTTAAGGAAAGGAAACATCATCATTTATGTTTGACTGGCTATTTACCCCAAAACCCTCGCCATAGACCGGTATTGGTACTGGCATTATTACTGTACAATGCCATTATATGAAAGGCTTTAGACCCTTTATCGTTTAAAACATCTTAAAAAGGGTTTTCTTCCATTTCCCTCAAACCGATCAATGTTTGTCCGGAAGCAATCGTTTGGATTTATTGCATCGACCTCGATATCTAGATTCTAGATCTATGACGATCGATGGGAATTCCACCTCTACATTTGTCCCTTAAACTGTAAATAAAATTGTGAATAGAACTTTAACTGTGCATTGATTTACACAATTCACAGTTAAAGTTCTATTAAATTAAATGAGTGAATTATATAATTATACTACACTGTAATTTGAAGAAAGTAATCATACCTGTCTGTCACTTATTGGGTTACGGGTTCTATCCTCGTTCAGATAGATTGACTAGTGAATTCAAATATCTCTTCTGGAATTGGATGTTTTTTGTGTGTGTTCAAAAGTGCATACTTTAAAATCGTTCAAGCTATACATCTAAACAAACCAATACAAATTCGTACATATTTTCGGTGCAGTGATAGCCTAATTGTTGAAAATCGGCTTCTCAATCGAGGGTCCGAAGTTTGAATCCCAGGCACGCACCACTGATTTTTCTAATTATGTGAGTATTACAATTTAATTATCACTGCTTTATGGTGAAATAAAACATCGTGAGGAAACCTGCACATCTGAGAGTTCTCTAAAAAAAAGAGTTCTTAAAGGTGTGTGAAGTCTACCAATTCGCACTTGGCCAGCGCGGTGGACTATTGCCTGTAAGCGCGGTGGACTATGGCCTGTAACTGTGCCCAGCATTGTAAAATAGGATATATAAGGTGTTTTTTTATATTGAAGTAGCATATGAGCATGCAGTTTACCTTATAGTAGTAGTCACTGCCGCCCACAGACATCTCTTAGCAACTTTGTATGGAACAGGGGTTCTATCTGAAATCGATCACAGATGCGATATTACTTTCGACGGCTAAGATGTTTGAATCGTATACAAGTAAGCCGTATTGTTTCTCATCACACTTATGTTAATGTTGCATCTCTTATTAGAGATACATGTATACAACAATAAAACGCAAATTTAGAGCACGTAAGGGGTGATTAGTTCGGGCTCATCTATGATTGGATATGGTTGGGGGTGTAAGCAAATTTTGCAATTCGTAACGCCACCTTTCCTATTATTTCAATTGGCTACAGATAATAAAGTAATGACTTACTATTTAGGCAAATGTTTGTGAGAAAATTTGGATATATGGGAATATTGGAATTAATTGGAATAGTGCAAAGAGACTTTACTATGTTAGGGTAAATACAAAAATATACGTTCTGGTACGTCTAGCTTATTAGCGGACAAATTATTACTCAATTATTTTGTTAAAGTTTAATTTTGATTGTGCGTGGAAGAAGCATAGGCATCAGATACAAAAACTTTCAAAAGTATTTGTGTGTTCACTCAGAACTTACTCAAAATTGATGAATTTATATTTTTGTATTTGTAATCTTAGTTTGTATATATCTATTGCATCCTCCACACACAATTACATATTTGAAGGATGATAGAAACCAGTATATATTTCATCCAGGAAGGTACCACCACTTCACCTATTTTTAACACTTGGCAAATTCGTCTTTCAGTGGAAAGCTATGAATGTAGGTATATACATCATATGGTGTCCATGGAATAATATAGGAACATAAAATAGGGAAACCTAATGTGGAGATAAAATATGATTACATGTAGACCTGCGAGGCAGGTGATCTATGCCCGTTTGCAAAATCTCAGAAGAAACACGGAGTCGATCTTTGAATATTCTTGTTTGGGCTATGTATGTGGGTACGTGTGTTCCCCACCTCATGTACCTATAGGTATTACAACTCAGACAAAGCATTTGTTTGTAATTTTATTAGGCTTTACTAAAAATCGAATATTCCCTAGTTATGATAATTCTGTTACATGAATGAATTGTAGAACTACAAAAGCGCTGCGATTAAAACACCCTTATCAGAGCCAATTTTACGAATATTCATTCATTAAGTTTACTACCAAATAATCAGTTCGAACGAGCCACGAACGTTCGCACAATCAGTGGCACATAAAATTGGAAATTTTCGACATCACGCCCAAACGATTTGAAAGTGTCGTAATCTTTGTCAACGTATTAAACTTTGACCGAATTAACGTGTCGGGGATGAGTTCACATCGTTAAATTATCTCGTATTGCAATAAATATGTCTGTTTCTGTAGCTGTTTGGAAACAAGGCGGACCGTATCGAATCCCAATGGAGCGCAGAATTGGGGTAAGCGTACCGTATAACGCCCTGTGTGGCGTACCCGTCATATTTTTTGACTACAAATTGTTTTACTGCCATCCGTTTCATAGATTTATTGGCTTAAACGCATTCTTTAAAACTTGCGTAAATGCTCCATTGTTGTGTAATGGGATGTAAAATTAATTTATGAACTGCTTTTGCATTTGCAAAGGTAGAGTTAATGGGTATGTAAGGTATGCACTTGACTAAATATTTTTTATAATACTTTTTAATTAAGTACGGTTTTTTAATCTGCGCCGTAGTAATGAATTCTTAAATAGTTAGAGATCTAGTATTGTTCGATTTGTCATAGTTTTATCCTAGAATTTAAGGTTTTACTGATCTCTACATACATGAAAGGTAAATTTTAATCGGACGTGTTATATTATAAGTGTTATAGATATCTTGGTATATGTAATTTCCAAAAGGGTTCTTCTATGAAAATAATTTTTGCCTAGATTATACCAGCTTGTATTCTTCTTTAGTCTTTGGAACTCTTGCACTAAGTATCATCATTGTGTGGTCGGAAAATTTAAATCAATAAATGTGATTAATTATTTTCATTATAGCTTTTTTCATTATAGTCAAAGATAAAATAAGATAAGTCTATGCAACCAAACATTCAGTTAGGTACCTACTTACACATAGGCACTGATAATCCATGCATAATTTTATATAATGTAAATTTTGTGTAAAGTATAAGAATTTACAAGTTTGCATAAAAACATCGAAACAGCAGCGTATAATAAAGATTCCGTCCATTGTTGCAAGCATTATACTTTTGTATCGTCAAGACAAAGGCATCTAAGCGCCACTTGAAAGGAGTTTAGTTATTCAAAGCTATTTTCCTTTGTAAGCTGCTGGAGCGAAAGTTTTACGTAAATAAACAATGTATTCCGAAGCTAATCCTAGTGGTACAGACAAAAGTTGCGCACGTCTTAGGGTTTCCCTACACTTATCAGTATCGGATTGAAATTGTCTAAAAACGGTTTAGATGTACGACATACATGCATATTCATGTGATAGACTCTGGTATCTGGCGTAATATCTGGTATATTCGTTCTGCTTTAATATATTATTTTATTATTATGTACATTTTTTTTATTTTTATTTCAAATAAATTGTATGTATTTTTTATCTTTCTTTATTTTTATGTACTGTTTACCAATGTTTAAAATTGCTTCGGGCGAGAGGGAAAGCCAGCGCCGTATTTCTATCCATGGGGTCTCCATGGCAGTAGCTGAGTTTCGTCCGTTTCACAATACTATAGGTATGTCACAGCATCATTTAATTATTAAATTTTATTGTTACGTTTTTGTTTTGCTTATATTTATGTTTAGTTTTAGGCTTATTATGTAACAGTACATAATTAGTACTGCTGCAATATTCATCGTGAATAAATATGATCTCTTTCTTTCTTCTTTAAAATTGCATTCTAAGGTTTGACTAACCAAAAAAGCCATCAAGTTTGCCCTTTTGTAGGTACCTTTACTATCTGTTGTAGCTTTACTAAATAAAAGTATCACCCTGTGAACGAGGTCATTAAAATGACATAATATCGTAAGAGGTGAGTTAACACGAAAGTACATGTACTGTACACTTAGTACAAGTATCTATATTTTTAGTATTAAACATTTCTTTCGTTTTGACGAACTGCCTTACGTACAAATCGTTACATAGTATTAATGTATATGATTGACATGATTTCATGACATGATTTCGCATATTTTTTTCTGACTATTTCAATCCGATCCGCGTCAATATAATGTTTGGGAACACCCTTATGCTCGGTTCATATGAAGCGAGTGTTTCTAGCACCGATGTCGATTATAGTCAGCTACACCCGTCTAAACATACATGTAGCTATGTATACATAATAAAGAGTAGAAACTTCGTAACATACACATATTTGGTCCTTGCTCCAAAATAATGCATACAGCATGTGCATCAAGATCTATAATAAGTTACCTATAGCACTTAAAGTGGCGCCAGATCACATTTTTAAAATAAAATTAAAACAGCTGCTACTACAGAATATTTTTTATGAAATTAATGAATATCTTACTTTTAAGTTCAATAAAATTAATTTTAATGACATTGAAATCAATTAATTATAAATGGTATTACTTAATGAATTGTAAATATCTTCTTATAAGTGGTTTGCTAAATGTTGACATTGTATAAATTATTAATTTAAAAGACTTAAAAATTGCATGCCCTACTCGGGTGAACTGTATTCAATGTTTTTGACAACATTGTAACAGTTGTAGCAATAATAAATAAATAAATAAAGTCTGACTATACCGAGATCAAACCTGGACTCGTTTGAATTTATGCGGATACTGAGGACAAACTTTCATTGAAATAAGCAGCGAATATATCTAATCAATGACATATTAACTGGGTGCGGAGCGGGTCAGGTCCTACTGACCTGCAGGCCTCGTAATTACCCGCCAATTGACATTGGATCGCAGACGATTATTAACTCCCCGGAGAGTGTGAGAGGTCCTTGTACCGTATGAACCAAATAATATACTATGAGTTATAAATATTGTGTATTATCGTAATATTTCTTATAAAAAATACTGAATTTCATTTTTTGTCAATTGCTATTGTCAAACCCGATATCGCGACGCGTACTAAACATAATTTTGTTACATATATTCTCGCAATACATACAAGAGATATTATTTATTAACTTAATGTTAACTAAGATATTTATTTGAAAGCTCTGTCTGAAGATGGCCTCATAAGCTAGTATTCCGAATTAAAAACTAATTTCGTTTTCTTAAAGTATAATAGGTAGTATTGTAAAGATCACTTGCGTATGCGAAGCATAACATAATGATTATCACCTACGTTTCGTAGTTTAAGACCCATGCCAAACTGTAGTGCAGGACCATATTGATGCTGGCACATGCAACTCGAGATGAATTTCTAACATGTTTGATTACATCAATAAGTTTACCTATTTAATGGAATTAAACCAGTAATCAATAGCCGAGAAGGAAAATGTCATAAAGTGTGTGAATTAGCGAGACATCATCTACCTAGTTTTACTTTTAGCCTAATTTTACAGCCTTAATTCAAAACAAACAGCCCAGCTTCCTAATTTGGATGTCTACCGTTATTTTATTGGTGGAAATAAAACGATTTTGTGTAATAGAGCGTAATAACAATAAAATTAATAAGTTGATAGGCATCGGGCGTTAGTTTTCGTCGGCTCGGTTACCTAATGCCATCATTTGGAAGATTTTATATATTGTGCAATATAAAATATTATATGTTTTTTTAGGTAATGGAATTAATTATCATAGTAACCTGTCGGGCAATCAGTACCTCTTCTGGAAATTACAAATACGTCGCTATTGCTGAAGACTAAGGTAATCATCTCATATGATAATTAGTCGGCAAGCATACTCTTCCACCGAAATGCAAGGATTACTTTCCGCTAGCTACAGGTGCTGTGGTGAAACTCTTTCGGAACATATTTGTTCTACCACTTTGCCAATCGTAATGTAATGGTCACAATAAAATTTAAAATATATTGTACCTAACTAAATACGTAATTAAATATTCTGACAATAAACACCTTTCAACATCAACGTTTATTTGAATATAATATTTAATATATTCATAAGCCACTTCAACGCATTTATTATATGGTTGTAACGTTATTGTTATAATATGACGACCCGAATAACAAACAAATGGAAAAATAACCCAAATATCCCTGTACCTACAGTGGTAAATAATGTTTATTTTAATTGTAAACCTCAAATAAAACTAAATTATACAAATTCAGGTTAATTATTTGTTTTCAAAATGTGTTTTTTATATTAATTATTTTATAAATTATATAATAATATGCTAATCTTAATTGTTGTTAATTTGCTGTTAATGGGTGGAATGTTCACACTTGTTGGCGATTTAAGGGTTCCTACCTATAAAGCGTTTGAACTTATGAGTTATAAGAATAATGAACGTGAAAGTGATTAAAATAAAATAAAAAACTCATCCTAACACTACTGGTAAAAGTCCCAAAATCTTAAAACTTTGTTTCAGTATTTATAAAAGGACATATTTTAAAATATGAAAGTAGAATTTAAATAAACCTATTTTAAAAGTCTGATACAACTAGTGAAACATAGAAAAAACACAAAACAATAAACACAACAGGTCCAATATTGTTAAAAGGATTGAAAAGGTAAACAAACGCGAAGTTGTACGAATTGTAAATGCAAACGAGTTATTTTTACAATCGTTCATTGAGATGAAATTACCATAATAACATGTTGATTAATGCGATAAAATACGGTACTGATATCGGTAGTCATAATAATGTTATGTAATTTTAAGGTGGTAGAGGTTTTTGTGGCCCGACTCCGGAAGGGCTGCCGATTATCGTGCATTTAGAGTAATACTATTAAATTATTTTAAAAAACCTACCAAGTGCAAGTCCGATTTGCACATGTAACTAAATCTCCTGTTAATATTTCAGGCTTCTACCTGTTGCCATTATTTTTATCGAGCAAAAAAACACATTTATTGTATGGGAAACCCCGCTAAAATTTTATGTTATTCTGTTTTTAGTGTTTGTTGCTATAGCGGCAACCAAAATACATCATCCGTAAAAAATTAAACGAGCTTAAACTTAGCCGCGAAAGCTTACGCTTTTTCTTAAGCTTTCGCGGCTCATGAGATACAGTGTAATGACACACAGACGGACAGATGACAACAGAGTCTTAGTGAATACGGTCCCGGTTTTACACTTTGGATTCGGAACCCTAAAATGTATGGTGACGGACATAAAATGAATATGTGTAAAATTTATATTCATTAAAATAATTAACGTACAGAAAATGCCGTCGGATCTTTATACCAATTACATACTATTCCTGGTTTTTGTAAGTACTAAGTGTCTTATTTATATCTTAGTATACCCATCTAGTAAAAAAAACGCTTTCTACACTCATAACTCCACAGTAGGATTTTCTCCTGTGTCGTGGGTGCCATGGGTACACAAAGAATAATACACAAACTACCAGAACTAGAACAGAAATCTAAATTCATCATTCACATTTCTGACTGGTCGGGGATTGAACCCGGGACACACTGCGTAACAGACTGGTATGGTGACCGCCGCGCCACGCGGGACGTCGGGTAAGTGTGTTAAGGTAAATATTATTCATAGGAGAGTACCTACCATACTGGTACTTTTCTATCCTTAGACAAATATAATCAATATTTGATTGATCCGTCAGAACCCCAATCATAAAATTTGTAGTAATCGTTTTTTTCGAAATAAAACATTATGATACATGTAATAACCTGTTCAACTGTTATATCAAAATGTATAAATAATAAGGTATTACCGCGTAACTCGAATAAATATTGAAAATAGTAATATGGTCGTCGGTTTGCCAGAATAATTTCTAAATCTAAAATGTACTTCCGGACATTTCTATCCAATTAAAGGTATGGTATAACATATCCAAAGATTAATATAATTTACGAAAGATCTCAGTACATTCCAATTATGTGCGCAGATATTTTAATTAATATTTATTTGATTTCGAGGAATTCATCGTATTTATGTATTTTGTAATATTTCTAGTCTTAGATACCGTGAATACTTATGCACTATGCGGCTATTACGTAAATAATTTTCATTGAATAAACACGCGACAAGGAAAACCAAAGAATAGTAACATTATTATTACACACATTATAAAATATTACACAACAATAACAACTTTGTTTAATGCTATTAGTTCATTTTGTAGATAAATATACATCTACAATATGTTTAATATCTACCGGTACCTACTTAAAAGTAAAATGTAAATTTGAAACGACTGTCCCTTGCTTAGTCTTGTCGAAAAGTGGTTAAAATGTTGTGGCAAAATTATCTAAGAAACTGTCGGAAAAACATGATTTTTTGATCGATTTTGAACTGACAATCCTGGTATTTACCCTTCTGCTGCCAAGGTGTTATTCGGACAAGTGTTGATTAAAGAGCTTAAGCTTCTAAGATTTAAAAACGAATTCGACTTATTTACTCTAATACGACAATAAATTATTTATAGTCTATTCCCTAGTGAAACAAGTATAGGTACTTTCTACGTCACATTCGCAACACTTGTATTCTATCAATACTGACGAATCAAATAGGTAAATTAGTTTTTCTATCAGAGTTTATAGCTGATACTTAAGGTAGTTAGAAAACTCAACGTCGCCGCTTTAGGACATTAATCTATGTCGTACATTTAGAAAATTCGTAAGTTAATTTTATACCTCGAAATAAATCAAACGAAAGAGTAAAGGATTAGGTATACTGGAGCTGTTATTAACCCAGCAACACCTATACCGTGTTCTGAAGTTAAATACTGCTTACTTATCTCTTATCGTGGGAGTACCTATTTGTATACTAAATACAACTCATGTGGAACTTAAACTCTGGACAGTTTAGGTTCAATTTCAAACGGTATGAAAGGCGTTTGAGCCGGGTAACAAATGGCTGTATGTTATTATTAGCGTATCTGAAATTAGTCTAATTTTATAGTAAGTGGTACTGTACCAACGTGTAGTTCTGTAGGCGAATAACATACATGTAGTTTGTAGAGTTTGAAGTTGTTTTCGTTACGTACTGCGACACAAACGACGGAATTGAACAACAAATAGTGATAAATAAAACAAATAGCCGTTCTGGGTCTGGGTGTTTGTGTATTCGTCTTTGTATGTCGATGGCACCCACGGCATTGGAGAAAATCCTATGTGGAGCTATGAGTATAGAAAGCTGTAGTTTAGTTTAGTATAAGTACTTTTTCATGGTATATTATACGGTCTTATTTTAATTATACTTACGAATACTTTAACCAGCTCTTCGTCGTCTTATATGGTTTTAAAAACAGTTTCTGTATAATTGAATTGATGTAAAATTGTGTTATTATACTTGACTTTAAATAGTAAAAGAAAGAAAACTAGATATTTCCTATTTTATTTTCTTTATAAAGTTGCCAGTAAATGTTAACGAGGAAAACACGACTAACCTTCAGGTCCTAAAAGGGTAACCGAGTGTAGTTACGATATCGATTTTTCAAATCTGAATATCGATATTAATAAGTGGAATTAGTCAGTCGATTATGGATTTCCGTAACGGCTGATTAACCGGGGAAGGAACAAAAAGGCGCAGAGCCGCGCCGGGACCGCTCGCGGCGCGAACACCAAGCGACCAATAAATTGTACACATCGCCACCCACTGCCACCACCCACAAAACGAAAATAAACCCTACGCCGCACCGTTTAAGGAAACTTTTATTTTCTTGGTGCGTCTCCATCGTGGTGCGCCGTACAACACTACACACAACTGATAAAGGTGGCCTCGGCGCACCTGCCAAGCCCGGTTTTTTTAAATGTTATAAGACCTAACCAGAAAAACTGACGACTAACGCGAACTTACGAAATACCTACGATAACATACGATGCTCCAAATGAGTCCTCCGATCTTCAGATCAAATGGGTTTGAATCTAAACTGGGATTATAATTAATGACAATGAAATCTGTACCAATGCATGACACATGGGTCACTGCTCTCGCTTAATTGATTCAATACTTACAAATATAAACCTAAAATAATTTTATTTCTTTTAGAAATTCTGTTTTGAAACTGTTAATGTACTGCAATGAACATATTTTGGTTTAGTTACGAGGCATCGTGAAAACACTAGATGTTATTTTGTCCTAGTAACAATGACACATACTGGCACAATTATTGATAACAAAAAAAGTTCATGTATATTACCTTTAATGCAGCAATTAGCCATACCTTGCAATGTACTTAATCATGTTGGGTATAAACGTAAACAATGATTGTTTTGAGAAAAGGGACTCGTACTAAGTGCACAGAGACTGTCTAGTCGGTGGTGACGATGGTTGCGGCGCGTCTCCACTAGATTGTTTATAATTGCTGTGGTTACAGCCATTATCTTTACAATGTGTTATTCAACTGCGTTCCGTAATTCCGCTATAATTGAACACCGCCTGTGCCTTATACAGCTCTAGTTACCATTTTAATATCGCTTGTAGTCTTTTTATTAAGCGATAAATTTCTAAATATAGAGTTAGTATACGCGTTTGCATAGAACGGTAGCTCTCTTTTAATTAACTTAGTTGTCGATTAAGCCATTATTCACTTACAAAATTATTAAAAAGTGTAGAAAAATTTACAATGAATAGTGGCTGAAATTGATTGATCAAATTTAATAGAATGAATACAATTAAATATAATTTTAATTCATTAATTGTTTCTTTAACCATAAAAAATACTATGCAGGAAAATTCAGACGATAGCGTAATACTACGTATATTTAATTGGAGTTAAAAGGGAAAACTATCAACCTTGCAATAATTCTCAGACATAAGTACAAAAACGACTAAAACGCAGATGATTTTAAAACAACTAGATACTTTCTATCAATTTATTTAAGAATAGACACCTAGATATTGTAGAAAATATAGAAAGTGTGGTTTATACCTATGTGATAATACTTTGTTATCAGAGACAACAAATTTGTACTTTACCAAAAGAAAATAGTGTATTCTAATGTAATAGGACAGAGAGAAGACTAAAATTATAATTGCGACTAGAGTTAGCACCAAGATAGATACATTGAACTGATGGACGTTCCCCATTTACTCATAAATAATTCCCTCTCCATCACGACATAGCTTATAACCAACAAGACACAGATTGTTTATGTGTGATAAACAAAAACAGGATAAAAATCGTAATCATTTCAGAAATTTATATTTAGGATTATTTATCTAGATACTAATAAATGTACTAAATTTGTGGCCTCGTTAGCGATAAAAAAGCGAAATATTTTCGAACACAGCAAACATCAGCGTGCCGTGTGCGTGTAAACAGCATTAACAATATTTGTCGCCGCACAACAAATACTATTACGCGTTTACATACACTAGGCATGTGAGCCACTCTGCTCTAAGCCATATCCGTCATTATTGAAATACCTTATAATAGCATATGAACGTAAATTATATAACACTATTAGGATAATCGAGCATTGCAGCGGAATCTTTAGGTCTGTGATTTATTGTTCAAATGCAGCGCCAAACTACCTACAAAAGTCCAAAAATGTCTTCGCTTCTAAACAAAATATTGCGTAATATTTAGAAGCATTTATTGGAATCTTTTATCACTATAGAATGCAAAATTTCTCATTCTCTCAATTTATTATTAATATTATAGTTAAAAATCGTCTTATTAACTTCTTATATCCTTAATACTCATATTATTATCCTAATATCAGACTGTATTATTTCCACGTTCACTTGCACACAACTAAAATACTTTTTAAAATAATGAGTTTCTCTAATATTTCAGTTATACAGTTATGCGAAGTCCTAGAAAATTACCATAATACGTTATTTATTTTAAATTAAGTTTTTTAAAATACTATTATAATTATAATTAAGTATTGTGTTCAATAAACAGTTCTTAAGAAAAAATACAATGATACCTGAATTGCTATTTTTTATTATTTGTGTATAATTAAACTAAGTGATTAGATCGACGGACTATTTAAATACTACAGAATCACCGAATATTCGTACACTGACACACGCGTCGCTGACATATAATATATGCATATGTACTTTTCTTATTTAGCTTTTAATTAAATTAATTTTTAAGTCTCACAACAAAATTTATTTTTGTGATCAGAACCGCATACAAACATTATTAAATATTTTAAAGGTTTTTCATTACAAAAAAATCATTGAGACCTGTTATGAAGATTAATTAATTATTTCTTATTATAAATAAAAAGAATTTACAAATGCTGTTATCTACAGATATGAAACTGAAAATACGGCAAATAAGGCCCAAATGTTAATGTTTCTGCGTGAATAAATAATTATATTTTAAAAATCAAAATGACACTGTGCATTTCTTTTAATTCCCGGAATGACTACATTGGAACACTATTTAAATTCCGAACATTCCAAACAATGGCATAATTTGTCAATGTTTATAAAAGTCATTAGGCTTTTATATACATGTAACGTGTTTATATATAAAGTTCAGTTTTCAATTTCATATATATCAGCACGATTACCTAATAAAATCCTATTTTAATAATAGCTCTTAGTTACTTAAATTTTCAAAATTGCTCATACCTAGTAGCCGACGGCCTCAGAATATTTCTGAGTATAACAATACTTATAAATTCTTGCCTAAAAAATTAGATGACTATAAACAAGACAAAAAAATCACTTCCTACTAACTTGGAGTACTTTTGCTTAACATTACGATGAATCCTATTTTTCAATCGGTTTGCATGCTAAGCAAACATTATTAACAACGTTTGTCTCTACATCAAATAGAATAACGCGCTAGTATTAGCTGTCGGCTGTAGTGTGGGATTCGCGAAGGCCGCTCGACTCTATCTATAGCAATGTAGAGACACGTACCGCCTTGAGAACTGCTGCGAACCACTAAGTGTCTTGTTCTCAACTTCGTATACGTGTAAAGTAGTAATATGAAATACTAAGCTATTTATTCATTATTGAGTTTATTTATCATTTTTTTCTTATATTTTAAATTTAATTAATTCTTATCGTTTCTAAATAATAATTATGGGTAACGCATTATTGCAACTCGAGAATTTGTTAAACTTATAAAAAGAACCAATACGTAAAATATAACTTTAACAAATATAAAATATTGGAAAAAAGCAACTGTAAGGTGTAATGATTTATTTTTTGTCATGTTTGATTTCTTCGCATCAATTGCGTTAATTTATAACTTTTTAAGCGCGTGTCCAATGTTCCGAAACAGTCACGCAATTGATTAAGCACTTTTTATTGAGTGTAAATATCAAATACTTCACTGGAATAGACCACAAAAAATATTTCACCTTATATATGATATAACGGTGGTTAACAATTAATGTTTTCTATCAAATACACGTTTCAACTGAATAACTGTAGTTGAGGCCCGTTACTACGAATGCCATCTAGTGACGCCATGTGAAACCTGCCACCAGGCAGGCGCTTGTGTATACTAAATATTTTAAAGGTAGTATACGTAATAAAAAATATTATTTTCGATTAAAAAAGATTCTTATTCAGTTCTAAGTAAGTGAATTTTAAAATTCTTAATGAGAGATAAAATACATTTTAAACAAAATTATTTTTTAATTCGTAGACAATATGAAATAAACAAGTTATTTACAAAGCAAGATAAGGAAAATTTATGTAATAAGTGTATCTTTACTCGTCGAAATTCTTGTGACCATGCGATATACATATCTTTTTTTAATGTAGCATTATTTTATTACTATGCATTACAATCAAGATAATCATTTTTTCTAAAATTCTATTTAGTGCATGTGTACTTTTAATTATAATTACTCAGTTATGTTAATATCAGATTATTTTATTTTAATCTAAATATTATTTTTGTGTGACTAACACTAAATTTAAAAGACGCTTATAAAATAGTAAAAATGTTATTATATTTAATGCAAAATTAATTTGAAATAACTTTTAAGCCATAATAACTACTAAGTGCATGTGTGTAGGTATGAGAATGAACCTGTCTTACATTTAGTATTAATAATTATATAAAAAGTTATTTACTACCAAACATTTAACAATTCCAGAACAGCAATTTTTCAATATAGTCTATACAAATTGGTTATGATTCTACAACAGCAAGTTTATGCAACTTTCCTGTTGAAAATGTCATAACTTGTCCGCCGTGACCGACGCAGGCCTCTGATATTAGTCGCTAAACATGAATATTTAGATATAATGTATTTATAGAATGTATATTGTCCTTAATAAAAAATAACTCTCGGATATGACAAGAGTGCTAAAACTGAAATGTAAATTAAACTTAAGGAAAGGCAAAATTATTGATAGTTACTTAGTAAAGTCGACAATTTAAAGTTTTATGTTTAATGTGTTTACTTTTGTATCAAAGAGTATAGATCTATATTTAAGGAAAATCTAGCCCTAGATGTAGTTGGTATGCCAGTACAGTCACTGTCAATTAAGTGGTCGTATAATGTAGAAATCAGTTTAGGTATTAGTAGCCCTGAATTTACAGCCTGTTTTTATGCAAATTCTGTACATTGTACACTACGTAATGTCGTTTGAAACTAAATATAGTTCTCCAGCTAATCTACGGTCTGATAATAAACGAATAAGCGACGATTGATTTTATCGTAAAATCTAAAGTTTATTTAAAGTGTAAAAAGTTACTAAAGGGATTAAAGGTTTTCAATGAGGATGACTCTTTCCGTTTATACATTTTACGGACTCATTTTTATATATTTGTTTCAAAACATGTTAGTGATAAAGTTTAATGGTTTCTTTCAATGTATGTATTTTTTTATTTAATTCAGACAATTTACATATAAAAAATAACAATAATATTTTTAGTAATTACTATAACTATGGCAGTATTACAAATTATACATTAATCTTTAAACAATAGAATTCTAAATCAAGTCACATTATTATTTATCATTAAATATAACCCCTCTGTAGCGCATGTAGATTTACCACTGGACTATCTACCCTATCTAATTTGGTATTTAGAAGACTTCTACTGCTGGTATTTAAGAGTATAGCAGTATTGTCATTAATATTTTATTTCGCTCTTAGTTACTCGTTTCCAACATATTACCAACTTGAAATAATGTCGCGGCTATGTCGGCGTCTAGTGGTTATCGAACCAGCTACACTAGTATTGCCTACAATTGAACTAAGTGTCTACTGCTTCGTGGAAAATTTTAACCGAATCCGATACCACCTCAAGGTTTTTCAGACAAGAACCAAACGAAGGTATTTTAAAATTAAAGTCGATAACGCTTATCATTCGCCCGTTGATGTCTAATGTAAGTAATTACTGACAATAAGGAACCTGTAATAATCGTATTAATTTAAGTATCAAAACGTTATCAAATAGTTTGGTTGTGATACCATTATTTTAGCATATCATAGCCATACTTTGATAGTACTTATTTATATAATACATGTAGATATTTATATCTTACATTGGAAATAGGAGATATGTTGTATATTATAATCTGTCTTCAACAACCGAACGTATCTTTGGATATATTACTGAACTGAATACTATTTAAGCGACTCTACCTACTCTTTGGGACTCCCCAAAGCATTTCAACACAGTAATATGTACCTTGTCAATTTATTGTAAACAAAGGTATCTTTAAACATGTATCAATTTATTCACAAACTAATTAACTCGTTTTTTTATCTACTACCAGAAATGCGATAGCAGAGTAATTTTTATACAAACTTTTTTAATTACAATTTATAGTAGAATATTCCATACATTTTCGAAGATCAACCCGTTGTACACAATTAAACACATATTAAACAATATCTAAAAAAAATAAAAGCAGTGTTTACGGCCACACAGATCAATTGTGGACTGGCAGAAGTTGCAAACACTTTTAACAACTCAAATATTTTACTCAATGTTTTTGTTTTCAACGTAAGCGTTAATTATTTCATAGCTGACAGAAGTTGGTAAAATATAAGACTTAATATTGTTAAATAAATGAATATATACATCAATATTTTTTGTACCATCTGTCAAAGGTATATTTGAATAAGTGTTGGTAGACCTAGAGCTGATACGTCACGATCTTAATTCCAAATATTTTATGTAAAAGTTCGTCAAAATGGTTTTCAATGATAAGAAGAGTTCGTTTGTAATATCGCTAGGTAGGTGATTAAATTTAGATTAGTACGCGGATAGCTTAGGATTGTACATATAAGAAACACGTACTTTAATCAAAATTTATAAAACAAAAAATTACATGACAAGAAATAAACCTTGTGATATATTAAACTGATAACTTGTCATTACTCTTTTAACCTTACGTCGACTGTTTCACCAAATACTTGTGTAGTGAATAACAAACATTAATATAATTTACACCCAAACTATCATCTTGCGTAAGTTCATCAATAGGAATCTCCTCAATGAATCTCCTGTTCGATCGGTTTGATAAAAAAGAAACAAAAGTGTATGCACACTTCACACATGCTGTTTATGGAGATTAATTTACATGTAATTATGCGTCAGTAAGTATTGTAACCGTATATTACTGTCACGCGGCTGCCAATTTATTAACATCTGTGATACGAATACGTTACTATTAATCTCTAATGGGTAGCCCACAAGTGAAATACTCGATTATAAAGACGGACTGTTAAGTGGTTTTGTGATATGTAAACGAATTAACATATTATAAAATCCACTAAATGTTTACTTTGAAATTTATAGCAACTTTGAGAGACAAAAAAAACGTTTTAATTAAGTTTTAAATGTATATAATTATCGAAAAAAAAAAATCAATCAAATTATTTTCTTTCTACAATAATATGACACCATCACCATGAATCTATATAGAAACTGCAATATAGTTAGTAACAAATATAAAATACTAGTATTGGATTTTATATACAGAAACGATTTCAAATTTACAAAAAGCATCTATCGCTATTTGTCTAGATATCGACAGCGATTGTATTTTCATTCGATCTCTACCACTCTACATATGAAACAATTTGAAACGTAACAGTAGCGCAAACCTTGCAAATCATACCAGCAAAAACTGTATACCTAATGAGAGCACAGAACATTCGGTTTGTGTGTCAAAAACTAGAAAATCACAAACGGTGTATGATAGAGTTTCTATTCAAATGATAGTGTAAAACACGATGGCGGCCGTCGCTTTGTGTAGTGATTTGTTCGGCGCTGTTATGCAAATAGCCGCTACAAATATTCGGTACAACTAAACATTGTGTTTTCACGTGGACTACACTTTTTACCCCTTTGTTTTTCATGTTTAGCCAACATAACGAAAAAATATGAAACGTATCGCATACAGAGCAGCGGCACATAGACTAAAAAATGAGCTTGCGATCCGGTTTCTGTTAACTTTAACTGTAACTATTATTAAAAATGATAACCGTGTGATTAATTTAATTACTTGAATTATCATTTTCAAGAATTCAGCAGCGGTGCGAAGCCGCCTGTTCGTTATCAGCGGTACAAGGTCTTGAGTGTAAAATTACGTCTTTTTTTTACTTATGATGAATTACATGTCATATCCACGTGTTTCTTTTTTGTACGGCAAAAATATACTGATTTTTATTTCAATTACCTTCGTATCCTCTGCGATTAATAAAATTAAATTTAATATTTTAAATACATAATATTTTATAATTTTATTTGCAGAAAATTCAATAAAATTATAGACGGTAATATTTAATGATTAAATGGATTAGAAATCATCCGATGAACCTGTTATAACCGAACACTATAACAAGTGCTTAAACGCGTGAAGCGCCCGCATGATAGTCACAAATTTTATAGCGCCGCGCACGTTGGGTTTAGATCACTCACGATCCGCGAGGTTTCACCGGGGTACCTGCAGCTCGACGCTTCATTAGCGAGCTGGAATGTCATTTAGTCCATGGACGGCCGCACGTAAACTTTTTGCGTCAAATAAAACGAGCGTCGTATGCGTCGCGGTGCGTCGCTACGCGCAAAACCATTTACCTCCACTATTTTTTTCATAATCGTCACTATTGACGGGTGAAAACATCGACGACTCATTAGAGCCGCGACGCTTAAAATGACGAACGAATCCAATGTTTGTACAGTCACTTAATGCGGAGATATACGGAAATTATGTCGTAAATACTACGGGCGATTTGACAGCCTTCGTTTTTTCTACAAATATTAACGTTTTTTGGCATGTTTGGAACAAATAGCCTTCAATTATATAATTTCTCTCACTACGATAATTCACTTTATTTGGGCATAATTATTACTTACAATATTCAGCTAATAGCTGTAGATTTTAATGATTATGTAAGTCCATTATAAAATTTAATTAAAAAACTAAAATTCTGTTCATTCGACAATTCAACGAAGGATTCACATTTTCTAGTCATTTTTTTAATCGACTTCAAAAAGGAGGAGGATCTCAATTCGTCTGAATTTTTTTTTGGAACATTCCAATAAAATTAGTTTCTTGTAATAAAAATAAAAATGTAGCATTGAGATTAAACGTTAAAAATAAGTAAAGTAATGTAAGTGAAAAATCGTAAATAATTAATTAAGGATTGGTAAGCAAGTAGGTACATTCTGTCCACCTGCATTATAATCTGGTAAATTTGATAATATATGAATAGATCATATTAAATATCAGAAATTTGATTGACATCTTTATAGACTATTATTATCATTTATTACCGTCAGTTAATTATGTTGCTTACTGCGTTTATTGTACCCGAATGATAAAAATTATAATTTTAACGTAAAGAGATATCAAATTAGCCTAATTAACAGAAGTAACGCTAAGGATAACAAGGACAACAAAAACACCTAACACCTGAGCTCGCTACTGTCAAAATATATTTCGTGTACCTGCAATCTATGCGTTATAAATATAAATAATTTGCAGTAACGTGATGGTTTATGCTGATAAATATATTCCCAAGATCTATAAAAAATCAGGCAGGTAGATGTGAATACGCCAGTAAATCTTTGATTAATCGGTGAAGCTACAAAAAGGTGTCTTTTGACGGTGTTTCAATGTGAAGTGAGGTCTCTTTTAATGTGATCGCACTTAATATAAAGTCAATAATTGTTTAAAATATCATAGCATAGCACTATAACAGGCTACCTATCCCAAGAGTTTTGAGTATTCTTCAGGCGCCATATAGGTTCGATCATTAGATTTGCGTGCGGAATGCGCGCGGCCGCAGTATGTGTCTAATGGACATGTTAACTCCACTGTAATTGGTTTAGCATTGAATTACGCTTTTGAGTTGTCAGTGCAGCCGTAAAATATAGTCAGCGCTAATACCGAAATGAACTAAATACTCAATCAATTCAACTCGAGTCCATTTTAGCCCACAGCTCCACGCCGTGCGACCATTTGAGCGCTTTGGATGTTTATGACTTATATTTGTTTAAATCTGAATAGTAATGAGCGCTGCCGCTGAAAATGCCTAAATGATAAAGTATCTCCAGCAATAAATCTAGTTGGATGTATTCGAACGTCGGTTGTGCAAGTCGCTCGGCGGCGAGCCGGCGGGCGCGGTAATCGGCTTAGTTAGATACTAATGTGGAAAAAATATGTGCAAAAACGCAGACAGGCTGCAGGAAACGATAGAATAAGGTCATACTTGTTGTTTTTTATCGTCGCACGAAACACACACTGTCAGAATGAAATAAGACAGCGGATAAACATGCGAAACAACGAATGTCAGTTTTGTTGATCAAATGTATTTTTTTCAGTGTCGGGTTGAAATCGTTTTGTGAGCGGCCTACCTGCGGCCCGCGCGGCTCGCGCACAACAAGTAACCCACGACCGCACCGCCGCAGCCCTCGGCCTCGGCCCTCGCCCGTGCACTCTGCACCACCGACCGGGAAACTTCAATAATACTACTTTATAAAATATTTACTCTGGTTTATTTAAATACTTAGATAATAATATAAAACATTTTAAGACTAATTATTCATTATTTACCTACTAGAGGCTCGCACTACCACTGCCATCTGTTCGTTTATTTCCTATTATAGTTTATACAGTTATATACATATGTCAACTTGTCAACTTCGTTGAGAATAACGAAATAATTACATTTACAACAGCATTTTGGTTCGAATCGGGCGAGCGCCCCCGCGCCGCTCCGCTAGCCCTACCGTACACTTAGCTCTAGCTCTCTGCGTTCACATGCTTGTTCACAACAGTACTTGCATCCATAAACTTAGAGTAAAATTAAAACATAATAACGTGAGTCCCTACGAGCTAGGACGAGATCGAGGCGACATCGTTTGGGACGTTTCAATAAAAGTCATTCCAGTTTCAAATTTCTATAAAGAACTTTTTAATATATATCGTCATATACGTCGTAGGTACATCGTTTATATAGAAAAATACGTATTTTACAAGTATTAAGTACCGATATTGGCCACAAATACATACAAACGAAAAAAAACAACAAAACAATTAAAAACAGGAATAAAACCATTTTGGCATCGGTATGCATCATTTAAAAACTTTAAATAAATTATACAAGTGGGCCTCGCGCCGAGCGGCTCGGAGCGCTTAAAACAAAGATTGCACCTATTGACTCACTCGTATTCCCTCACTAAACGAAGCTTCGGCCCGATTCGTATCTCTCACTCTCGTCCTCATCGCTAATCATAAATTTACAGTAGTAGCAACGTTTTTTTAATTTAATCCACACCACGACGACTCCCTACCGACACGTAGGTTCGTACGAACATCGTTAATTTATAATATCTATAAATAAATTCGATGAAATCGTCTCTCACGAAAACGAGTGCGCTTCGCGGCCCGCGGCGGGCGCGGCGTGCGCGGGCGCGTACTTACCGCCGTCCGCCGTCCGCCGGCCACCGGCGAGCCGTCGGCGGGCCGCTGGCCGCACGGCTCCGGCCGGCCCCGTCCTCACTCACTGCGACTACACTGACCCGTGGCCGCGCAAACGAAACGTACGGAACTACGAAACTGCCTCCGCGAACTATTTACAGTGCGGCGGTCACCGGCGCCGCGGCACGTCCCGGCCGCGACGCATATGTACATCTATACAGGTCCCGCGGGCGCTAGTGCGGCTCCGCGTAGTAGGGCCGCGGCGGCGCCCACGGGGCGAACTGTTAGTGCGCCGCCAGCGTGTGCGCGCTCTGCAGGGAGTGTGGCGCGTGCTGCGAGTGCGGCGGGTGCGGCGCGTGCGACGCATGCGGCGCGTGCGGCGCATGCGGCGGGGACAGCGCGGGCGAGTGCGCGTGCAGCGGAGGGGACCCGTGCACGTCGTGCCCGTAGTGTCCGTGCATGCCGTCCATCATCTCCCCGCCGAGCGTGTTCGGCGGTGTCATCCTCTTCTCCTTCTGTCTCCGGTTGCAGAACCACACTCGCACCACTTCCTTCTCCAGTTGTAAGCTGTCCGCAAGCGACGTTATCTCCTGTGCCGACGGCTTCGGTTGCTTGTGAAAGTGCTGCTCGAGAGCCCCCTTGACCGACACCTCGATCGACGTTCGCTTCTTTCGTTTTCTACCCTGTGCTGCGATCTTATCGATGCTTGTGGGACTCCCCGTCGTCGAGTCGGCCTCCTCTAGCCATTTCTGTAGCAGTGGTTTCAATTTGCACATATTTTTAAAACTGAGCTGCAAGGCCTCGAATCGGCATATCGTCGTTTGCGAGAACACATTTCCGTAGAGGGTACCCAGCGCAAGCCCGACGTCGGCCTGCGTGAAGCCGAGCTTGATGCGGCGCTGCTTGAACTGTTTCGCAAAGGCCTCTAGGTCATCGCTGGTCGGCGTGTCCTCCTCGGGCTGGTCCCGCTCGAGGTGGTGGTGATGGTGGTGCAGAGGGTGCGGCGAAGGCTGTACGTCCCGCAGCATGTGTATGGGCTGGTGCATCGGCATGGGGTATGAGGAGTGCAGCGGCACTGGCGAGCCAGCGCCGTAATGCGACATAACGGGCGCGTGCCAGCCGTGGCCCTGCAGGTGCCGGTGGTCGTGCGGCGGCGCGGGCGGCTTGACGTCGGGCTGGTGCGCGTGGTGCTGGTGCACCGACCACGAGTCAGCGGCCGGCGTGAGCGACGCCCACGGGTTGCCCAGCACGGGCGCGCCCGGCGACGGTGAGCCGCCCGCGTGCATGTGGTGCTGGTACTTCATATCGGCGGGCTCGGCGCTGCGCGGCGAGGCAGCGTACCCACCGAGGTTGCCGAGATCCAGCTCTCCCGGCATGTACGTGGTCGCCGCCATGGCGCCGTACCTCAGATCCACGGTGGACGGCGTCTTGCCGGCTCGAAGGCTCTCGAGCCTTCACCTGGCGCACTCGGTCGCGAAACTGGCGCGTCACTCGCGCTGCGCTGCGGTAGCGGCGGGGGCCACCTCACATCACCGAATTCGACAGCGAGCGACATGCGCGTGCGTGCGCATCGGCAGCACGGAGCGGACTGAGCCCGAGGAGGCCGCGGCGCGCCGCGCGCCGGCGCCGGAGAGGGGCGGCCCCGCCCAGCGCCGCCCGCCGCCGCCCGCCCCCCGCGCCGCCCGCCCGCCACCCCGCGCTCCACGCGCTCGCCGCTCGCCGCTCTACCACTCTACCACGAGACCGCGCGACCGCTCTGCCGAGCACACACACACCTATTTATTGACACCTGATTATTTACAAACATAATCACAACTTGTACGCGATTTTTTACATCTTACAAGTAATGAACGCTGACGACGACACGCGCGACTCTCCTGAGATATGTTGGCTCTCGTAGTAACATATGATTTTGAATGAAATATTTTACGTTAGGTGTATAACGTATTATATTTTCAATTACAGTCTTTATTTTTAATCAAACATTATTAAAAATAAAGACTGTAACTATATTTAACTCAAAATACATATTTATACAAAATACAAAATGAATTTGAATAAATAACAAATAATTGTAAAACATTTATTAAACCAGATATACATATATGTACTTAACATTGACTACTTCAAACTATCACCTTTTCTTGGTGTAATAAAACTAGTTGCCTGTTATAGAGAGTAGGTAACCTTCTTAATTAAACAAAACATATTACAAAAAAATGTTACAAAACATATACCTATTGTTTGAGTAGAATATTAAAGACGTGTATAAGTGGTAATGATGCTAATATATAGTAGAGCAGATATGAAAACACTTGCTGTAAAAAACCTTTTCGTTTATCTTTTTTACGCTTTATTAGATGAGTAATGAAACGATCATAAATGTAGACACCTATAGTTCTATTAAATAAAAATATATATATAGAGAGACAAAATTTGAAATATCGATAAAGTAACTGCTTCTTGAATGAAATATAATTTCCAAAAAAATGTGAAGTTTATAGTCTCAACCTGCTTGTATAGGAGCATATGATATTTAAGAACATGTCCGATAAACCTTTTTTGTAATTATAATATTTCGGTAAATAAGTTTCATTATTTACAATATGTGATGTGCGATTTCTTTTACGTGATGCGAATCAAATAGATTATAGAAATATTGATATGTGATTGATTCAGAGTACCTAATTGCCGAGGGCTTAATATACATAGTTATAACAATAACCTATTAAATCTGAAAGAAAAACCAACTTTGAAAAGCTTACAATAAAAAGCTTACATAATACAAAATTAGCTAAAGTTTACTTTTCAAACACAGCTACTTAGCAAATAAGTTGAACCATTTGAGCGACATGCGTTATCAAACTTCAAAACAGTCGTTCACGCTCACAACAAACCCAGTAACACGTTTAAAGTCGTTTTTACTTGAACTTACAACAAAACAAACGTGTAATTATATTTGCTGAGAGCGTGCAGCGGTGGCGATTTGTATGCGTAATAATGTTATAATGTAAGCAAACAATAACAACCACGAACGATACGCCAAACGCCATCTGTTGTCGAATAGACGAACTAAATTTCGTTCAGTGGAGAAATGAACCTACAGCGATGCTTACTGAAGCTAAATAAAGATAACATGAAGTGTTAATACAAGTTTATTTACTTGTTGTATTTTTACCTCAATTTATTATTTCGTAATTGAGAATGTAGAATCTTTTGATAGCGAAAATATTTGTTACACCAAACTTGAACAATAAAATTTAATCAATTACACTACACTTTTTGTAGTATATTGTGAGTTATTAATATTAACAACAAATGTTAAGTATGTTCAAATTAAATATTCTACAGGCGAACGGCCAACTAAAAATAGTACATTTATAATGGTACAAGTTACGCCATCTGGCGGTGGATAGCGGAATTCCCAGCTACCCTACCGAACCACGGGGTTGTACGGAAGGTTCGTTGCTGGAACACACAACGTAACGCTTAACCGAACACAGCGCCCCTTTATAAAATACAACTTGTATTTTTATTGGTAAAATAGACCATAGATTGTAGTATCTAATGGACAATGAAATAAATTTATGTTCCTTCGATTAAAAATTGAGTGTCGACCTATAAATGTCTAGTGGAATGGCATAGCAATGACTCACCGAATCTTAGATGACAAGTTTAGATTAAGAACTAACATAGGATAAGTCTATAATATTATACTACCACGAATGAGTCTTTGTAGCATAAAATAAATAAATTATTATTATTATAAAATATATTAAACGCTGTGACTGTATTTTAATGGCACAGAACCACAAATTCTAAATGAAACCAATTAGACAAAAATAACAAATTCTGTGGCAGGAAATATAAGTACTAGGAATATTTATTGTAGGACCTAAAATAATCATTCTCATGTGAATATCTTTTTATCTTTAGGGTTATCCATTACACTATAAATTAATAAATTATTAAATAGGAAAGAATATTACTATTTAACAATTTTAAAATAAATTTCTTACATATAAATACGGATTTTTTATATGATGTTTATTATTTTATTAATATATCATATTTGTTGGTTTTAATAATACTTATAAATACTTATGTAAGTTTTATGTCAAAATATAGTAATGTAATAAAAACATATACTTATTTTCATACTAAAACCTAACTGTTATTTTGTTGTATGGTT